>VZTD01003687.1:299966-325473 GCA_013397725.1 Rhagologus leucostigma
GGTCCCGGCCCGGGGGGGCGGGCGGCACGGGCGCCGGGCAGAGACGGCGGGCAGCCGGCGACAGGGGGGACGCCCATGTCGCGACAGCGGGCAGCTGAAGCCCCCTCCCCTCGCCCGTTAAGTTCCTCTCGAAGAGCATTTTGGTGACTCTGCCCCGTGTGTCTGGCACAGCCTTTGATCTCCCGCGGAAAACATGTCGTTGTCGCCTTGCGGTAGTGAACGTGGGCGGACGGCGGGGTTAGCTGAAGCGGCGAAGTTTGCTCACAAAACTCGAACTAGCCCGGCTCGCGAGCTCTGAAGCAGCCAAGTCCCCACTCGGGTGTGGGCCCAGCCCTGGCCACAGGGCAGCCTTTTGCGAGCTTACCTGAGTCGCTTTGACGGCTTCCTCAAAGAAACCACTCTTACATATGTATAAAATCATTGTAAGAGTTGGTATTAGTTGGTCTTCCAGTTGCCAGAAAGGATACGGCATGAATGGATCCGGAAACTTTAATTATACTCCTCTGCAAGTGGAGATGATTAAAGCACCCTACATCCCTGTTGTGCAAACCACTTTTGCACTCAATTAATTTCAAGTCTTCTTGGCAGTAAGGCCACTGATTTACTTACTTTTAAGCCTGTGCACATTTGTAGAATCAGTTTTCTAAAGGAAATATGCTCATTTCTGTGAGAGAAACAGTCAAGCTGTTAAATGCAAGCACAATGTTGCCTCAGTTTATGAAAAACAAGTAAAATTTAGGTATGCAAGCACATCCCCTCTTTGCAAAATGTAGATACACATGTAGATACAAAGTGCATTGTCTCCATGGCCTTTGGCATCTAGGTGTACTTCCACAGGATCGCTGGTAAGTGAATTGAGGTATGTAAGTAGCAGTTCACTCAGAGAGCTTGTCCCCAGTCTGTGCTCAAGTCATGGTTTGCTGCTTCTACTTCAGACATGGGAATAGGTATGAGTGCCTCTTGTTTTTCAGTGACAGCTCTATGGCCCTTGGAAAGAGGAATGCCATCTCCTTGCAATCAGTGCCTGCCTTACTTTTTAAACCACCACACCTAAGGGCAATGCTCTTACTCCAGTTATCACCCAGTATCAGTACCTGAGTCAAGTATGTCCTTTTGCTCATTTTAAGCCTGACTGAGCATCGCATGCCTCTGGTAGCCATGCTCTAGCAGAAGGTGAACTGCAGTTCCCACCCAGACAGCTCTGGCACTTCAGCCGAGGCTCATGCATTCCCAAATTACCAACCGATCATCTTAGGAAGACTTTTTTTACTGCTTCACTGTTGCCTTTCAGAAAAATGCAATGAAACAGATAAGGATCCTCCTACAAGACCATTTCTTGCTTCTTGGAAAATCATTGAACAACAGAAGTCAATACTAGAGCATCACAATTAGAAATACTTTCTTCTTTCTCCTCTGATACTGGGAAAGAAATCAGCCTCAGAATGTTCAGCCTGCCTGCAATGAAAGTTACCTAATCATCACCTTTCAGGCTACATTGGACAGCATTCCTTCTCTGCTTCCTGATGAAACTGTTACTTAAGTAGGGGCAAAAAAGAAGAAGCACAATGAGGGTTTTATGTTCAGTCCCTAAAAATTAAACACTTTTATGTGTTCCAAGGACTGGGATCCCAGTATTCATGTGAAAGCCATGAGCACCGGATTTCCTAATAATTTTCTATTTTCTGAAAGATCTCTGTTCTTTTTTCCTTCACAAGTTGGATTTTCTTTACAGTAGCCTATTACCTAAAACATATACCATCACATTAACTTCCTCAGACTGAGGAGGAAAATCAAGCTGTGCTTTCCACACCCTGCAAACATGATGTAAAAATAACAAGTTTAACCATTTTCTCTTTGTCCAATCACATTCTAAAAAAATGCAAGGAAAACCCCACCACTGCCTTTTGTACAGAACCAGAATATATAGGCTTGTATGAGACACTCTGTGAGAACTTGTGGGTTCTTTTGTAGGTTAAGGAGCAGAAGTATCTACTCATGTCATCCTAGGTGGGGTAGAATTGTAGATCAATATAAATTTAGGTTGAATATGCCAGGCCATGAGTGAGAGCAGAACTTGGTGCTGTACCCTTTGAAGTACCATGAGGCAAACAGGAAGTTTCCACCCAAGATGCTTTCAGAGTTCAAGTTGCTCCATAGTTGGGCAGCAGCTGAGCAATAATGTTTTTGGATTGTGAACTTGAATGCAGGCACCTATATTGTGTTTCAGTTGCCTTGTAAGCTTCTATGCTTTTCCCTCTATATTACTCATAATGATGATTTTCTATTGCTATTACATAAAACAGTCTTTTTTTGTGACTTCTTTTATGTAAATTTCTTTAGTACATTATTAAGGGATGTTACTAGCTGTTTTGCAGTGATGTGACTTAGCGAGCTCTGGACGAAGCACTACATTCTTATCCAATGACATTGTATCTCCAGATGCTATTTATATATGGTCTCAATTCATAAACAACATTTGCATAACTGTTATTATAGCGCATTTGCCTACTGCATATGCTGTAAGAATACATGCCAGTGACATTAATCAGTGATTATCTTTGTAGACAAGAGGCTTTCTATTACCACTGATGAGTAGTCAAGAAACAGTTGAGCTACTGTTACAGATCCTGCCGGCTGCTGTCTCTGTATTTTTGAGCATTTCAGATGTCATGATTAATCCCTTCTCTCCTTCATTCCCATAAATACATTTGAAAATGACTTATCGGTGGTTGTGAGTATTTTAAGCTTTTCGTTTTGTTTGGAAGCTGCTGTTTCTATGCCATCATCTATATTACAGTTTATTTAGGTGGGTGTCAGGATATAATTGGTGACTTTAATTGGCTCATCCCATTATGCATAACGTTCTGATGGTGCATGACCTCATTTCAGTTACCTGGCAGTTGCTATACAAAAGAGTGATGGCTTCTACTTGGAAGCTGATCAGAAGTACTAACCTTGATGAATGTGTTTCTTATATAGTGCAAAAATGTACTGCAAAGGAAAAGAATTCAGCTTAATGACCTTTGATTAGTTTTGTACCTAGAGACAGAAGACAGTTTTATTGGTGATTATTTTTATTTACAATTAATTAGATTTACGTAAGGCATCCAGACGCCTTCAGCCTCAGAATCCTAAAAATCCCCAAACTTGTGCTGGTGGTTAATAAATGTTAATTTAATATAATTTTAATGTTGCTATTCACAGTGACTGTTAATCAAGGACATAAGATTTGCTTGTTGGTGGTGCGTGAAAATAAAACCCATGACCACCGGAATTTTTTAAAGGATTAACAAGGAGAAAAACTTTATTTACAGAAACTTTGTAGGTGAATCAGTTACATATTTAAGCACAATACATATTTAAGTACAATATGAAAATTGCTTATATATTAAATCTTTTAGAGTGAAATCCAGTTATCCTTGTATGATTTGTTGTATATAGGAAAATTATCAAATAAATCCTTCTGCAACTCAAGTACAATACTTGAGTATGATAAAAATACTTTTACATAATATGCCATGGACTAAGTTCATAGCCTATAAGGAAGATGAAATGTATTTACTTCCTTCCAGCCAAACTATTTCAATCCATCCCTGAATTTTAATTTATTCAGTAAATTTTATGAAACTGGGACTTGTAAAAAAACTAATAACCTTCAAGTGGAGTCCATTGGTCTACTCTTAAAGTGTTACTGGTTTGGGGTTTTATTTTGGCAGAGTTTTGAGTACTATGCTAATTCTTCTCAGTCTTTCCCTCTAGCCCCATAGGCCTGATCCCTGATAGGATCAATGTTTACAACAGTCAGTGGAATTGCATTTTCATCTGTTATAAAAAAACAGGCTCATTTTACACGTTTTTGGAAACATAGGGATGTGTCTTTCTCTAGAAATAGCCAGGGATTCCTTTACACCTGAGTTCAGTCTGGGCTGCAAGCATTCTTTATTCCAGTCATGACAATTCCCATTCCTAGATAAAATACTAGTGCCCCTGCTCCCAGTTCAAGGCTGCTTTTTTACCAATTACATTTGTCTGTTTTTTAATATCTATTTCGGGACCAATAATGTCCAAGTAGGCTTCATTATCTTATGCAACACTTTGGTGGAAGAATTAGACCAGCTCTGAAGAAACTGTAGCTTAACACCCGTTCTGACTTGCAATACTAACTTCTCTCTTTGCTATACTCTTGCTGCCTTCGTTTCAATTCTTTATTTCAGTTCTAGATCCTCTTTCTCTGATGCAAGACAAGGTTAGTAAAGACTCTAGCAATAACAAGTTTTATCTTGTAATTCTGTAGTTTGTTGTAATTGCTCAAGCACTTTGATAAACCACTGTGTGTTTGGCTATTTTTTTGTTGCCTCTCCCCCTGCCCTGAAGTTGTGAACTGCCTGGAATAGAGAAAGAAATAGAGCACGTAAATTCCTTGATCTTAGGAAGACAGAATGATAAAGATTGGGTCTGTACTGTTTCTGAGGATGCTCTAAAGCCATCCTAAGGATGTCTCAGTATACATGAGTGCATTGCAGGTCTCACTTCCAGACTTCTAACATTAGCAAAATCCAAATCCAGGTTTGGCATGTAAAGGTACATGTAAAATATGCCTCTCTAGCCTGTGGAGATGTTAAGACAAATACATAAAAAAATTCAGGACCTGTAATCCTCTGTCTTCAGGCCTTCTCCATGAATTCAGTAAAGCATCTTTTATCATATTCTGTACCAAAAGAAATGCAAACCCTCCCAATAAAAATGAAAGTAGAAGGAATGATGGAGTGGTTTTGGTCTGGAGGTCCCTTTTAAACATCACCCAGTTCAACTTCCCTGCATGAAGCAGGAACACCTTCCACTAGATCAGATTGCCCAAAGCCACATCCAACCTAGCCCTGAACACTTTCAGGCATCCAACAGCTTTGCTGGGCAACTTGTTCCAGTGTCTCACCACCCTCAGTATAAAAAAATCTTTCCTTGTATCCAATCTAAATCTATCCTCTTTCATTTTAAAACTGTTACCCCTTGTCCTGTCACTACAGTCCCCAGTAGAAAGTGTTTCTTATAAGCCCCCTTTAATATATTAAAAGATCTCATAGCCTCTTCTACAGGCTGAGCAACCCCAGCTCTCTCAGCCTTTTTTCCCAGCACAGGTATTCCAACCCTCTGGCTGTTTTCATGGCCTTCCTCTGGACCCACTCTAGCTGGTTCATGTAGTTCTTACGCTGGGATGCAGTACTCCAAGGAGGGTTTCACAACAGTGGAGTGGAGGGAGAGAATCACCTTCCCTGCCGAAGCCCAAGGCTGCAGACAAAGCTTCTCCAGCCCCGGGGGTATAGCTCATCAATGCCCAAAGTGAAGGCACTGCCCCAGCCTGCCTCCTGAAGAACCATTCCCCTGTCTATGCCCTCAAGCAAGGAAGAAGCAGATCCTGCGAGGTGGGGTAGTGCTTTTTATCATGTTTCCCCTTACACAACTGGCTCAGGCATGAAAATTCCCCTCGGAAAAGTACTGGGACATCCACACGTAGGCTTGAAGGTATTCATCCCTTCTGATGGGGCATAATTCACTGAACTAGGCTGACTTGACAGGCAGCTGTCATGTCTTAAAAGGTGTCAAAAACCACCAAAGATCCCTGAAGCACCCCCAGACTAATTTCTGAGGCCTCTCACCACAGGACTGCACATGATCTGCAGTGGTACACCAGACTGTGTAAAACTTCCTCTCCTTCCATTCCCCTCAGGGCTGCCTCCCTGTATCCAGCTGCACAACTGCTGCAATCTTCAAGTCGTACTGAAAATAACAAGGATAGAGGACTTGAATACTGGGAGGATAATAAAGATTAGAAGTTTCGCATTTATAAAAAATATGTAGCTATGGTTGTGAATATTACTGCTACGCTGATATCCAAAACAAGTACTGGAAATGCAGAAAACCCCTGTATTAAAGTCAATTGGTAACCTCCAAACAACACTCTCAGGCTTTGCAAGCACAGGAAAGAACATGCAATAAAATGGAAACTTCAGCTCTAAATTAGACATGCAGAGTTATGCACCAAGTCATGGCAGCAAACAGTGTGAGAAGCTCCAAAACTGGGCTATGCATTGAACTTATTATGCTTAGTTCAGTGAGGCAACAAAAAGGTGCTGTATGTAAATATACTATCTTAATGTGTTCATGGCATTAAAAGGCAGTTCAGTACACTTTGTATCTCTAGCCTGGAATATGATATACAGTCCCACAGCAAATACATATTCACTGAATTTGCTGTGAGTTTATTGTTTATTTGGGACAAAATCGCTAAGAAAGATCACTACTTCTGAATCATCTGCCTCAAGTTTGTCAAAGTCTCACCACAGGCTTTAAGTACTTCCTGTTAACAGAAGAACTTGCTTTGCAAATCTAAACCTAGACAAAGTTGCATAGTGTTACCAGATTACATACACACAAAAGAAATAAGTCACCACAAAACAAGCTGTTTCAGATATCAGAATATTACTTATATTTAATTAAAACAAGTTTTGATTGAAATACATTTGCAGTCAACTTTTAGTTCATAACGCTTTTAGTTCAACTGATTGTGTTTCTTTGGTCCATTAAGGATAAAGGTACTTTCCTTCCAAAATAAGATACTAGATCCAAGAGTACCCAAAATAACTCTTAAAAGTGGACATCTTTATAGTCAGAGTTCTCAGATGTTTGGTCCTAAAAATCCTTAACTTCTTAAATAATGCACTTCTAATGCTGCAAAAGCCAATCAAGGTCATAATTTTGCTACTTTACTCAGTCTTTCGTTGAAGTTTGTTTTTTTCTGGTTGAAAGAAGTGTTTTTCAAGAGCGTTGACCAATTCATCTAGCTCCTTCTTCAGCTGTTCAACATCACTGGGAAATGAAATTCACACAAACACAGAAAACAGTGAAACAATGGAAAAGCTAAAAAGTACATTTTCAGTGAGAGGAATTTTTAAATCTGTTGCATTGCTCTAGACAAGCATTTTCTATTAATGCTAAAAGTGTATATATTTGATTTCTTATGGTAATGCACTGATGTCCACTTTCGAGTGATATGCATGAAGACTGAAGAAACATAACCCCACAACATAATCTAAAGTAGAATGGCCTATTTGACTTCAGAAGATCTTCTATTACTAAATGTAAGTGATTAGAAATGTAATTTTTATACTTGTAACAGTATTCTTGATGACTTTTCATCTGTGAAAAAGCATTAATTTCATTACATAAGTTAATAATTACTTATCTTTAAGACTGTATGATTTCCAACGCTACCAGTCAAGGATATAATTACTAAACATAAAAGGGTTTGAAATAGATTAGAACACTTCATATTTGATTAAATAATTTTAAAGCATCTATGTATGTAAAAAGGGGGTGAAAATATTTACATTTATTTAAGGCAGAATGCTTTTCCTGATATTGTTTTCACTGAATGCAAAACTGAGTTCAAAGAAATTTCAGTGGCAACAAGAATGTGTCAGCAAATTTTGCAGAGTTGAAGCTTTATACAAATACATGTACTAAAATGACTTCAGTAATATTATTTGATCATGGAGAGCTCTTATCTCACTAATGCAATACCAAAAAGCCACACAGCCTCTATAACACCAAATGTACTGCTGTAAGTGACAATACCTGTTTCCAGGGGGTGCACAAAGTTCAGAATAGTATTTAATCTTTGGTTCCGTCCCACTGGTTCTCATGGTGGCCACTCCTCCATTAGCAAAAGTGAATGTTATCATTTGGCTGCTTTTACTAGTAGGAAGTATCTAGAAATATTAAGAGTATTTTTATTAAAAGCTCGGAAAGAGACTATATATAAACCCATGACTTGATGTCAGATAATATGACAAAAGCATCAGCTAAAATTAAAGTTTAGTTCTGTTCTCTTCAACATTGTGGTCTTGAGACCACAAGGACAGCCTTGCCCTCAGCCTGGAATCTGGTAGAACTGCATCACTGCTAAGTAGCTCATTTCAAATCTAGTCAACTCTTTCACTCTTTAATAGAAGTTGTGCCGTCATGGCATCTCCCAGAAGGGGAGGAAAGGAAATGGAGATTGTGGAAAAATACAGAATCCAAAGCCACATCTTAGTAGACAGTTTAACTTGCACTCACAAGAACATAATGCAGATTGCTGTAGAATGCAGCAAGATCCTCATACCGCCCTTTACAAACCAGCATCTTGGAGAGAAAAATACACCACAAAACCTAACAAAAACCCCAACAACCCCCCAGCTTCACTTCCTCTCATCAAGGCAAAACAATCATCACCAGTCTAACTTATTATATGACTCAGTATGTAAATATGTTTAGTGTTTCTCCATAGAATGTTTTATGTATGTGTGTATACATCACATACAATTTACATATAATTTAAAAAGATACTTACAGCCTTTTGATCTGGCTGGCTGCTGTCATAGCCAGTAGTTAGATCCCTTATTCCAGAAACTTTAAATCTACCACAAGATTTTGGGTATGTGTTTTTTCCATCAAAATTTCTAAGGTTGTCAAAAAGCTGTTGAATAACTTTAGGATCGTGGCAGATGAAATATGAAGCTTTGGTAATATGGAAGCCATATCTGTGAAGACACAATACTAGTGAATCCAAGAAGCAATGTTCCAAGAGTTGTACACCAGACACATTATACAACCTTCCATAAAGCAACACTCTGTACTCATGCTCACGCAACTGAAGCATCAGTTCATGCCCTTACAATTTTTGAAAGGTCTAAACTGCTTAATTATCCTATTTTACATACTTTAAAGAAACTTCTGTGCAGATGCCTTTTATTTTTAATGACTAAAACTGAGAAAGTTTACAGAAAAACCAGAAGGAAAAAAGAGCCTAAAGAGCTCTAAACACCATAGGAAGGGAAGTGATTACAACTTATAGCTTGAGTGGATTCCAGCTGACCTTTTCTAAATAAAAGAAATTCTAGACTGCTTTTTTCAATCACACTTCATTAAAGTGTTTCTACTAAACCAAACTCTTCTGAATGTTGTCTGTCTACCTCCCCTGTTTGCTGCCAGGTAATGTGATGCATCAAAGACAAATGACCTGGTAACACTGACTTTTCATAATAGCATGTTGTTGAAAAACATATAAGCCTCGACTCGTTGTTCAAGTGAGCTCTTGCTACAGATCATGACTTGATAAATATCCTTGATGGCAGTGAAAACCTGAGGGGCAGAATCTTCATTAGTACTAGGACGTTCATGCTAGATATCTGAAAGGCTTCTTAAATAGGGTCATGTTTATACCTAAATGGACATCTTGAAGGTTAATAGTAGTTAAATTAGTCTTAAGAATTCAGTAGGGGAATTAACAAAACCTATCCTGTAACTGAAAGAAGTGATAACCCTACTAGGACTGTGTCCTTTTCCTGATCTGCATTTACTTCATTGAGACAGATTCCCCTTCTACACTTCCAAAATACGAGTTTCTTCTGCTTCAACTGCAACTCACAAAGCAAATCTGACAAAAAAGAATAGTAGTAAGTAGAAAACTGCAATTCTATACTAGCCACAAACAGACAAAAATCAAACACATACAAAACAACCTCCCAAAACAAGAACCCTCCTTCCAGTTCATTATCAAACATCAATTTAATAGGGCAGATTTGTATCCTTCCCTATATCTGTAGCTTTGCCACAAAAAGTGACTATGTGCAGTGACATCTTGCAGACTGCTTTTATGCTAAAGCAGCTCTGAGTCCTCTTCAATGGCTCTGTACACAGCAGCACCGTGGCATAGCTCAATTCCACTCAGTTAAATATTCTGAAGTCAACCTGAAGCAGGTGTTTACTGAATTAGAATTTTGAAAAAATAGAAAACTCTCAAGCCAGAGGTTGAATATTCAATCCTTGAATATGCACTTCCAGCTAGTAGCATTTAAGGCAATTCTCACATGAGATGCTGTATTTGCCGCTCTAGGTATGAATTCCTCTTTCACGCTTTTATATTATATAATTTATCTGTGCAGTGTAAGCAAGTCTTTGCCACTTGATTCCTTCCTAAAGAGATGATGAAACAAGCACAGCTAGTGCTGCACACAAATGAGAACTCAGCATTGGCAAAACAAGCAGCATAAAGCCTGGAGTTTTCCATGAGTCTCCTTCTAGGTTCCATACTCCCTTGTTAGTGTCTGTGAGACATGAAGAGCTGGAGAGTATCAAGCAGCCTGTGCTGCTCCCTCCTTTGAAAAAAACAACCGAAAACCTCCACAAAAACCACAAAATCCAATAGTCATCTTTGCTATTGATTTCTTTGAACCCATCTAAAAAGAACAAAAGAAAAAGTAGTGCCTCATATTAAAAGCTCTCAGAGGGATACCTGGCTGTATATAGCCAAGAGTAATGGCCAGTCACAGCACTTCTGCATAATCAGCTCCAATCTCATTAATCAGGAGCAGAAAGAGAAAAGGACAACCAAAACTCAACAACAATCATCCATCAAAAAAAAAAAGACAGAATAATATAATAAAAAGCCTAACTTTAGAGCCAACTAGAATTAATTTAATTACAAGTAGCCCCACAAGGACAGAAGCAAGCTGGCTTCTATGTATAGCATAAATAAGCCAGAGCTACTTAGATCCATTCTGCCATCAACATTTTTATGCGTCTGGCTCATTCAAGCAGCAAGAAGCACTATGATCTCTACAGCTCAGCAATACAGCTGGCCAAAAACCTGCCCAATCTTCTGTAAAAGGACCCAAGTGCAGAACGTCCCAAAAGGGAAAAACCTTTCAGACAAGCAAACAAAAACAACACAAAGATCTCATTAACTAATAAAGAATTAGTAAGGCAGTTATTATATTTAAAATACCTTAAAACAACACAAAACGAAGTCATAAATATATTCATGTCTACAAGGCAGGAACACTTTCTGGAAGATTACTATTAGCACAGAATTGTCTTAATGGTACAATAACCCACATTTTATTTCTTTATAAACTATAGGTTGCTATTGAGTCCCTATTAACCCCAGCATGTGAAATTGAGCAAATCTGAAAAATAAAAAATTAAAATTAAACTCACTCATCATAGACAGCTTTCAGCTGCTGAGACAAAGACAAATTCCTGGTTGCCAAAAAGCTGGCCATCTCTGCAGTTATAACCGCAGCACTGACACCATCTTTGTCCAGAACAGCAGGACAGCACATATACCCTAAACAAAGAACATTAGATATAATTTGACACATTTTTAACAGGAAATAGGATGGGGAGGGAAGGTTAGCCAACATCTTTAAAGGAGAAATGCATATTACCATAGTACAGACATCTTAGAGTCAAACCAAAAGTAGAAAAATTTTATGTTCTAATCAGTGTTAACTTTAATAAGCATGGTATTTAATGGAATTTGAAGACAGAGGTTTGCATCATATCAGTGCCACATGCTCCCAAGGCCCTTATGGAGTTTTCTTGAAAGAGAAATGCCACACTGCAGGAACAATACAAGTATAGCACTGTCTCAGATGTGATTACCTTACACGGTGGTGCAAGGTAACATTGATAATTATCTGTGAAATTAGTCACATTTTCTCTGGTTTTCAGATACTGAGATACTTAAGAAATAGCATTATAGCTTCACAGTTTCCTCCTCATGAATTCCTAAATTTTATTTGTGGCTTTCAACCACGGCTTTCCAGTTTACAAATGTAATTTGGGGTAGTTTTTACTTTATTTCATTCACATTTACTTAGCTTAAATCTGTCAGGTAAAAAAACTCAACTTCAAGTCTGAAAAATGACTTTGTTTCTTTTTATAAAACAGTTTATGCAGAATTTGCAGTCCAAATCTACACAGCCATGCTGCTGTAGATACATACCCCTAGCTCACAGACTTTGTGCTAAGCAGAGATACAAAGGTTTTAACCAGTAGTATCAACTAGCCAAATAGATAATTATCTGTTACTCACTGGAAATACTCCCACTGACATCCTTATGTTGCCATTTTTACTTTTTTTTTTACATTTTACTTCATTACTGAGACACTAACAGAGTTAGACACTAAAGGTTTCCCAGAGAGATAGGAGAATATCCTTCTCTAAAGATATTAAAGAACCATCTGCGCCCAATCCTGTGTAAAGTGCCCTAGGATACCCTGCTTGAGCAGGAAGGTTGGACCAAATGACCTCTAGCAGTCCCTTCCAACTTTACCCATCCTGTGATTCTCTGCAATTCTGTCACTTTTTGCAGTAGTTCTATTTTCACTGTTTTACAAGATATGAAAACATAACATTCTGTCTCTTACCTATAGCCTCTTCAAATGCAAAAAGAACAGCTTTTCCCTGGTCCATGAGCTGTTTGGCACGGTTGCCCATCCACTTGAAACCTGTCAGTGTTTCCTACAGCAGTGAGGAGAAATCAAAGGCATTAAAAAGAAAAGCAATGTTGTACAAACACATGACACTTAGTAGGAAAGCTAATAAAAGAACATGGCATAATGTGTAACATGTTGCTTACCTCGAAGTGAAAACCTTCCTTTAGTGCAATTGCTCTCAGGATTTTGGACGAAACAGTACTGGATAACATGTAGACATCTTTAACAGCACAAGTATCCCTACTGTTATTTTTCCAGCAAGTGAAGATCCACCAGCCTAAAAGAGCTCCTAGTTCATTTCCAGAAAACACTTTCCATTCACCACTACAGGCAAAAAATTATTAGAAAGTATATTAATTCAAAGGATAGTACGGGGGAAAAAAAATCTATTGGTTCTTCTATAAATGAATATTAACAAATAAACCACTGCCTTGGAATTCCAAGTAACAGTAATAAGGTATCACGTGTTCATAATGAACAGACAAAAAAATTCCTCCCCCAAAGCATTCTGAAACTGTTACCTTTCTTCTCCATCATACACATAATGCATTTTATCCAAAGATGAAACAGTTATATTTCCAACATATTTTAAGTAAAACAAAAACGTTCAGCAGACAAATTATAAACTCAGTGATTAGGAGAAGCACAGAGACACAAAAATACAATTCTCAAGTGATCAGTATTTTTAGTTGACCTACTGACAAATACTTTTAATTTAATCACAAATACATCAATTCATCATTGGGAAGATCAGAAAAAAAATCTCAAATAGGTAAAAAAGATTAATATTGATGGGTTTCTAGAACAGGAAAAAAATGAAGAAAAAAAGAAAGACAAATGTCAAAATTGTCAAAAAAATTCCCAGTCACAAAAGGGGACAAAAATGCTACCAAACTGACAAAACCAAGACCTACAGAAACAGTACCTGTTGTGAAAGAGAAGCAGACTCAGTCTCCTGCATTTATTGATGCCAACAGGCACAAAGCAATGCACAGCGGCAACTTAGTGTAAGAGCGCTGAGAGTGTGCTCTAGCAGGAGGTTCTGTCAAAGAAGAAGTACAGATACTGTAGAAGCCTATATTAATATTTGGTTAGTGTATGAAAAGCTACAGCAGAAGTCTGAGAGGACGCAGGACTGGAAGTTAGGAGACAACTAAGACTGGCTAAACAACAAGCATAGAGGTAGCAGAATGAGAGCACCACGCTCTCACTGGTAATGGATACAATAAACTAACATCCCTCTTCAAGCTTCTGGTAACTCTAAGTTTTCTGACAAAAAGCATGAATGATTTTGCATTCTTGTTTTAACCCATCATAACTAGCATAATCTGAAGCTTTTTATACCTTTTCCTCAGTGCTGAATTGCCAACTGAGGCTGGCACAGACCGAAAACACTGAAATATGAACCTTCCAACTAACACTGGCCAAGATAGAGCAGAGTGCCCACAAAAGACCATTCTTCTTCTAAAGACAGAGAAACCTCCTTAGTTCATGCTGTGAGGCTAATGAGTTTAAAAGCACCCCAAAACCCCAAAGAAAACACTGCCACTTTTGGAGCTACTATTAGATCAAAAGAGAGCAAATCTGTTGAGCAAAACAGGTATTTGCACTGTCTCCTTTTACTGGACTTTTGAAATTTGTCTAACTGATACAGATTCAACTATTTAATTCATCCACAATCACTGAGGATATCTAGCAGATGCCCATATCATCCCTTGGGTACCAAAGATTGTTGCCATAATTTTACATCCCTCTTCTGGCTCTCACGCACAGGGAATTCATATATGCTGGCCCAGCAGATTTTCCTTCTGCTCCTCTCTGAGCTGAAAACCTTGAAGCTTATTTTTACTACGGATTTATGGTTTCTAACTGCTCAGATGTTTCTGCTTTATCAAGGTAGATAAAAGAGAAAAACCACTATTTGTAGATATGATACCAACTACTTGAACTTCAGCTTTCTTTTATTCATCAGATAAAACCACAATACAGAAATGTAAACAATTGTAGAAGTACAGGATATCAGAGGGCACGAAATAAGGGGACAGCCATACTGAGTCAGAACTATAGGTTACAGTTCACAAATATGAACAATTTATGGTAAGCCCCTGACTGAGCAGAGTTTACCTTTTACCTTTTGATCCCCTTCTTTGACTGGGTATGCAAAGATAAATAATGCATACATAGCTGGTTCTTGAAGGGGAGAGTACAAATGACTACACCGAGAAGTACCAAACAGTGAAAAACCTCACGGTGAAATGCAAATATGTAACATCATGTAAAGAACTGGGCAACTGAGCAAAAGAAGCACAAATCATCTAATGATTAGTAAAATGTTTGATTTAACAAGATTTGAGAAAGAAGACACTTATACTAAAGAGATTATCAGGGAACTATACAGATTCTCCTGAACTCAAGTTATTGTTTAATAAATCTAGTATGAAAGAATGTTTATCAGTCTCATGTGGAAAAATTCTAACTGAAAACCTACCTTTGAAAAAGTATAGCACAATAACAACGATTCACATGCTTCTGTGCATGCCCGAAGTACAGCACGTGTCAAGTATTTATTCAGGCTTCTGTACAGTGTCTAATGATCATTATTTCATATCCTGCCCCTACTGTGGTCTGCTTCATACAGTCCTCTCACATTTCTATGTGTTTTCAATCCAAAAGTGACTACTGTCTATTCCTCTACTACTGTTCTACCTCTGCAACACAGGTAGCAAAAATTCTCCAAATAAGCCTAGCCTTGGAGTAAAAAATGTCAGTGGTTTGCATTACTTTATTACCATACCTCTCTTGTTTCTCTGCCACTGCAAGTCGATCAGCATCAGGATCATTTGCTAAAATGATTCTTGCCCCATCTTTTTCAGCCAAAGCAAAAGACAATGTCTGGAAAAGTGGCAAGCAGGACCAGATGAGCATTAATATTCCCAAATAATATTTTCACTTTATAGGTTTTAAGTAATTTTCCCAGTTTATTTAATCTCCAACACCCAAAATCATTATATGTCTCTCAAAAAACCCAAAAACTTCTAGCCTGACAGCAGTAGAACTTAGTCGGGACATTTTACTTTACCTACATCATTCCGCTTCTGCAGCCCAACTCGAAAGCTACCTCGAGTAGAATCCTTCAGTAACAAAGTGTTACAGAAACAGTAGCAGAAACTCTAACCACCTGCCAGGACTTCTCCTGCCCCCTCCTGGTGTTGTGTCAGAACAAAATAGTAGAAGCTTTCCAAAACCAACTGAGAAGATTTTAATTACTATTTTATTTTTTAAAATCAATACCACTTTGTTCTATGTGCAGATCCTGCCCATTCTGTTAGAGCACAGAACAAAGTAATTGAAAGGTATAGCTAATTACTACCTGACTGGTTCAAAGAGGGTTATGCCAATGAAAGGATACTAGCTAACTCTTCACTAAATGTAAGGCCATGAAACATATTCAAAATAGACCTTCCACCAATATCTACAGCTGTGACTTCTGGCAAAAAGGAAAACACTGAAAGACATCACAACTATTTAAAAAAAAAGAAAAAAAAAATCAATTTACCAGAACACCTTTGCCTTCTTCAGGATTTGGATACTTCACTGTGGGAAAGTCTGGATCAGGATCTTTCTGCTCCGGAACAGCAAAAGGAGGGCTAAGATCAAATGCCTTGAATGCCAACTGCACAAATTTATGTCCTACGCCATGCACAGAAGTATGAACAAATTTCAGGTTTGTTTCTTTGTTTATATTCCTGAAATAAAACAGGTTAACAGTAAACTTGGACATGGAAGACTGTTCTGCACAAAACTGGCTATGTTTGGAAACAGATTCAACTCAGTATTCTACATCGCTGTTAAAATTACGAATTAAAAGAGATCCAATTTTAAAAGTAATGGCTTGAAAATTGGCTTAGCCTAATTTTTCAACAAATTGAGTCACCCTTGGCATCCAATATCCTGGTACATGCAAATCACTGGAGTAAGAAAGACAGTACACTACACACATCCCAAAGAAGGCAAGCAAAAAACAAATACAACTGACAAAAGAGACTCTTCATCCCCAACTCTAGCATGTCAACCACCCCAAAGACTGTGAACACAGTGAGTCAACAGCAGCCTGCCCAATTTGAGCACACTCATTTTTAGGAAGTACAGTACTGAAAGTGTTGGACATACCTAAAACCATGCAAACTCCTAAGGAGACATTTAATTCCAATTCTGAAAAAGCAGTGTAATAGCCCCAGCTTTCTAGTAACTCTGACTGTTTTAGCAAGAGTAAGAACATGGTTACTGGTGGTTAAAATTTCAACATAAAATAAGCAGATCTAAAAGGTTGATACTCATCTAACACATAAATCAATTCTAACTGTTAATCACCAAGAGAAACATCCACTTCATTTTGCTGAGTAAAGATTTTACCGAGCAAGTGATAGGAATAGGCTGTCGCAAGGCACCCAAGGCTACCAGGAGCACAAGCAAGGCTAGAATGACAGAGCAAGACCTCCTTCATACAGAACTGGCTCAACAACCTGGTTCACCGTCTCTCTCAGAATCTTGTTTTAAGGCTGGTGGGCTGTCCATGTCAGCTCACCTCCAGCAGCATGAGACAGCCCCAGGCTTGCTGTGGCATGTGGCTGTTGCATGGCCATGAAAATACAGGGAGATGGTATCATCAGAAATTTGCTCGCTTCGCTGGGTTAGACTTCTGCCAGGACAGCTTTATGAACTGGCTTACTACAGTACCACACAGCTGCCAGTGCTACCACAAAAGACGACAAAAAGGCACAGGCACGATTGCGGCCACCCTCACTTCCATCAATTTAAACTGCCCTGCTAACATACTAGATGGAATATCCTGTATTCTTAAAGGAATTAACACCAGTCACCTGTAAAAGCACTGTTTCTGTATGTCTTTGAAATACTCCTTATTGACCATGGCATATGGATCATGAAGTAGCGGGCTGCTGTCAATCAGTTTGTCATCCCAAGCCTGAGGCCATGGTTCTTGGTTCTCCTCAATAGCCTGAGAAATTCCTTTGTCATGAGGGGAAATGATCTGAGCACCATTTTCCCAGTAAACCTAAATAAAAAATAGGGTGAGTATTTGATCATTAATCTTGTAAGATAGTTTTGTTACGTTTTTTGTTGGTTAAGGTGCAGTACATTCAGTAACGTATTGCAGTAAATTAGGCTTAGGTATACCCAAAGTATTCTGTTCATATTCTCAGTGTTTCTTCTCACATCCCATTTTTATTCTACTAAAAAAAAGCAGTTTAATTTTTTAGAAAGATATCAAGATTCATAATGAAACACAAAACAAGGCCCAGTCGTTTATTGAGAAAACTTCCATTTTTGTACTTTGGAAACAGTCTGTATACGACTAGCCCAGCTACTGAATGACTGGTGCACAGGCAATCCAGCTGTGTTTTTTTCAGTGGCTAGCAGATTACAATGGCATTACTTCCTGCTTTCTAGAGCAAAGATTTTAATTATATTATTAGTTTGACATGATACTAGCTTTAAATACATAGAAGAGGTAAGAGAGATAGAGAGACTAGTAATTAATTTAGTCTATACCATGATAGGAACTATATTCAATTGCATTCGTTTCTCTACATGGAAAAAAAAAGAGTCAGAAAATAGATCACATTGGAATACCTTGTAACCATTGTCTTGTTTTGGATTATGGGAAGCAGTAACCATAATTCCAGCACAAAGCTTCAGATGAGTTACTGTGTATGGCTGTAACAAGAGAAAGTTACCTGAAGCAGAATGTGCAACATATTACGTATTATTTCTTCTTATGCATATATAATAGTGCTGAATGAAAAGAAAGTCAGGATGTGATTCCTACACACTGACTCCCTAAAGCAGAAGCTAAACAGTACTTGATCCACTAGACTCCATGTGGCACAACTTTAGCCCTTGTTTTTTCTCGTAATTTTTCCATTTATATGTTATTAATGTTGTTCCGGATGCTTTGTGAATCTCTAGGGGAGTGTATTTCTAGAAGGAAGGCGGATGCATGTGTTGCCTACTGTAGAATGACTTGAGGTACCCGAGGCCTCAGAGGGTGCCAAGTCTGTTGGGGCAATGACAGAAGTCTGCATGGAGCACAGAACTACAGCTCAAGCAGTCTCATCCATATGGTCTTTCGGGAGCAGCCTGGGGAGCTACTCCACCGGAGTAGCTCAGAAGAGAATTGTTTTGGAGAGATCTCTTAAAAATTAGCTCAAAACAGATGGAGTGAACTAAAAATAAAGCATTATTCATGAACACAGGTCCAATTTGTGTTTACTCCTGGCTCTTTATTTAATAGTGAAATGCAATCAACTGCAGTTTTTGCAACACCACTTTAAGCTGCACTATGAAGAATTTGACGCTAAATCTACAAAAAATTGTATCAGTATAGGAATGCTATGTAGAAAGTCTTTATACCACTATGTTCCGTTTGCAATGCTCACTGGAGAAACTGGTACAGGGGGAAATTATTGGTTTTAGTACAAGGGCCAAGAGCAGGGCTTTTCTGTATTGCTTGGGAGACACCTGGTGTTCAGATGGGGGCATTGTGAACACAATCCAACAACCCTCCTGGCAAAACATCAGTGCACTCCAACAACTTGCTATTTTGGATTCAATACCTGCCCTTGCCCCTCCTCCTCTCAAAAGAAAAAAAAAAAGGTAAAAATGCAGCCAAATCATAAAACTAAATGTGAGTGTATGTTTCAGACTTCAGACTCCACAGCAATCTAGAAATGATGAGATGCTTCCTGCAAGATGTCTGCCTGAAAACAGGAATAAATAGAACTGCATCCCACTGTCCTGATATTCCACATTCTCCCTTCTTTTACTATGGATGTTGTAAGCCAAACATAGCTAAATAAGTTCAAGACTAACCGCAGGAAGAGCTTAAAAAGTAAGAACTGGTTTGTGAAGTTATCCTTAATTTAAGTAATGCAAGGTGTCTGACAGAATTTGTGTGTATATAAAGCAGATATAGTACATTAAAAGATATATTAGAAAAACCTACCACAAACGGAGTTGGTATTATATCAGAGAATAGATAAACTGGAACTCCTTGACTGATGAAGGTATTAGCAGCAAGTCTTGCAAACCTAAACAGGAAGAAAAGATACCTAGGGAATATATTCATTTTCTTACCAATTAGTTTCCTAAAATTCACAGCTTTCCCTCCTACCCTAATGCAATTACAAAATCCCAACAACAAAAACCACCACTTACCAATACATCTCAATTATTATACAGACCCAATTTAAATGTGTTCCCTCGCTATTCCCAATAGACACAGCACAGCCCTAAGAACTGCTTTGGCATTACCAGAACGCATTTTTACATGTGTAAATCGCACACATTAATTCACTTTACAGAAAGAAAATACAGTTGAAGTAGATAAAAAGCCATCATGGATCACACAAGGCATCTACAAAATACTAAATACAAAACCTAAAAAGTACCTTTTGCTACTACCTCCACTGGAAAGATGAGCACGAGCATCAAATCCAATCACAACTCCTCTCTTTTTCAGGTCACTGAAATTCTTCTCAAGGTATCTGCAAAATCCCTGAAGACAACAACAAATCCACCTCATTAATCCAACCTTGATGTTTAATTTATCGTAGCATTAAGATAATTGCTAAGATGCTGATGCCTTAGGAAGCTGAGCACACATAGCATCTCACTGAACTGCTCTGGGATTCAGCTTGTCCAGGATCAATAAACACCAAGAAATATCAGAAACCTTCAAATCAATATTGCAAACCTGGACAGCATTTAAGTACTTTTTAAAATATCAGAACCAACTCCAAAAAGGAACAGGTAACACGATTAGTCCGAATCACAGGTTTTGAGAAATGATTCAGCTGTCTTAGGTCTCACATGAGGAAGAGAACAGCTGGCCAGTGTTTCAGGTTTTTAACCAAATCTCACCCTTAATAATGATACCTCTGTAGCACATGATACATCACCACTCCAGGATGCAGTAATTCAAGGTTCTGGGGTTTTTTCCCACGTAGATCTACTTTAGGATCTATGTGTATATACATACCACCACTGCCTTTATGTAAATCCATGTTCAATACACACAAAGCTTAGCCAAATGTTGGCTACCTTCAGGGGTTTTTTTGTAGTTGTTACAACAGCACTAACTGTTACCCTTGAGCTTAACTGCAGCTGTGTATAAATTAAATTGCAAGTCAAATACGGAAAGTAACTTCTTTTAATGGTTTAATAGCTTCTCCCTGCTTGTTTTCAGAGATCAGCACTCAGCTGATAATTATAATTTAAATTACTTCTGAAAACTGGAAGAATAGGAGACAACTTGTACTTCCATAGAACACTCATTTGCTTGCCATAAATGAGGCTCTTCCATTCATATACACAACCAGTTAAGTGAGATAAAGTGCTGAACACAATACCTGGGTTGTCTGGATAATAGTCAAGTCATTCATGTGGGAAATCCCTGCTCCCATGGCAGCTCTGAGCCCTGCTGTGCCAAACTCCATCCGCGAGCCAAAGTATTTCTGCAGTTCTCCGGCATTTCCTTCCGCAAGCAGTTGTTTCACGATTGTGTAAGTTTTTGGATTCTGTTGATATAAAATTCAGATACTCTAAATGAGGTTTTGTTTTACAGAACTGACTTTTTGTCTCAGTTTTTGGTTTTCAGTATCAAAACATGGCACACAACTTCAAGAACACCAGAACTCCTGCTGTCTTCTTAATTTTAAATCAGTACAACCTCAAATATACTTATTTTAGATTTATCTCCTGAAGTGAACATGCTACCTTGACAGCAGTGTGTGTATATATAAATAGATATATATATATATATGTATCACAAATTGGGACATTAAAAGATTTCCAAGATGTCTATTTTAATGTTTTCTATTTTTAAAAACAAAACATACAAAAAGCAGCACTTTCACAGTTCAGAGAATTTTTCCTCATCACAACACAAGAACTACAGTAAACATTTAAGAAAGTAAGTTAAGCTGATTATTAAGAAATATTTGTTATTTCTATAGCACTATTATGTAGAGTTTAAAACAAATTAAATCATAACCTTGTCCCAAGATCGGCTAGCACCAGAGGCAGCAGCAAAACTAAGCAGACTGGGCAGAAGATAAAGATAATTTCCAACATATTTACAGGTAATGCTTGTAAAAATAAACACAACACCAGGATGAAAGCCTAGAAACTACAGCTAAATTCTTAAATAAAATGACTGGAGAGTGGCAACAAAAGGGCCATGTCAGACTGCTTGAGAACAGCGAGGAGTTTCTAACTTTCACTGTTTTGCTTGGTATATTTCTTCCACAGACTCTCTATTGTTACTAACTCTCTTTGTTTCCAGACTGAGGGAATTAGCAAAATCCTGTATGCCTCAACTCAATGTTAATAACATGAGACTTGTGCAGTTCAGTATTTGATTTCTTGAGAACTGATAGCCAAGAGGACAGATGGCAGGTGGCAGACTCCTGACAACAGGATTATCTGGAGAGGTAGCTGGTTACTCACTGCTTGAGTACACACAATTTCCAAAGGGACACAAACTTCGATTTCTAGGCAATCAAATGACCTCATAAAAGTCACAGACTTTACTACTTCCTGGATGACCTAGGTATGCTCACAGCAAGGTATGCTCACAGCAAGGGAAAACATATCATCCTAGGCAAAAAGGAAAAAAAAAGTGGAGAATGTTACATATATGTTCTGCAGCTTCAGAAAATGCTGCAGAACACAGAGAGGAGCAGGCATGTGACTAAGCTTGCACATAAAGGTATAAGCATTCTGTACATCAAACTGAGACCAGAGTCGGGCTCTCCTAATCACTGACCTGTGCACCCACTGCCGCAGGACAAACAACATCGTTTAAATAAATACTTAGAAAGCTAAAGAGATCTAAAGGCCTCTAAAGGCCTTTGGTGCGAATGAGCAAACTGCATAATGCAAAATAAACTAAAGAATTAAAAAAAGAAATCCGACTTCTTGAGTGCAAGAAACAATTAGCTACCCCAGAATTACTGATTTCCAGTGCAAAAAGTACCAATTTACCAGTCCAAGAATATTTTAACTGACACTTCTTTGTAGGCGGTTTGACACAATTATCTATTATTATTGAGTAATTATATTCTACAAGCACAAATATAATTCTATGTTGTTACAGAATATATAGGGCAGCATAACTATTCTGAGTCTAGGCTGTTTACAAGTTAACATCAGGTTTTTGCTTTAACATCAAGCCTCTGTCTCATAGGTAAGGCCTGAATGGCACCATTTGCATCCAGTTTTGTACACTGCCTAGTCACCTTTTCATTCCTCTGCATGAGCTTTGTGCACACGAGTCATCTCTTAATACTGTTTTTAGGGCATGTTTTTAGGTAGATTACACACATTTCTACAGGTGTTTGACAGACTAGAAGCTGTAATGCCAATGCAGACGGACACCAGGAGCATCCTGCAGCTCTCACAGCCAAGGAGTTTTTTGTTTGTTGTTGTCAGGGGAATTTCCCAGGTTTGGTATCTACTGTGAAACTACAGGGATCCTCCAGTTTCTTAAGTCTGGTTAAATGTACATGTCCAGGTGGCTGCCCAAGTCTTTAGTTTCAGTACATATAATTTGCTAAAGAAAACTTGATTGCATTAATTGTTTGGGTTGTTCCCCAATGCCTGCCTCCACCCCACACCAAGTAATGGTAAAAGCCAGGCCAAGTCTGTTCAATATACCGGAAGGATTTTTCCAGAACTACTGTTTATAATTGTTTATGGCTATGTTCTCCTAAGAATCTGCCTAATTTTTTTTTTGTGGAGAATGTTATGATGCCATTGTATGCAGCTAAGTAAAAAACTAATCTTGGTTTTGGCTTTTTCTTCTGCTTAAACAAACTCTTCACAGCATCTCTACCAAAGAAGGAACAAATTGTATCTGAAGGATGAAGTGCTGGTTATTTCCTTTCCTATTGATTCTCTCAGGTTACACTTTTTCTACTTTCATATTAAACCAGATGTGAGTATGGGAGTACCATTTTCTGTGAATACAGTGGCAGGTGATTTAACAACAAGTTAATATCCACTAGAGCAATTAGCTTGAACATCACCCGGTAACACTCAAGTTATTTACTTTAATCTACACTACAGGAAGGCCCAAAGAGGTATCATCAGTAGAGGAGTCTCCACACGGTTTTAGAGTAGAGGAAAAACTTTTGAATAAACAGATTTTATTTTTACTAAATCCGGAAGCTACCTTCCATTCATAATTCTATGACTGATAATAGAAAGAATGAAAAATATGCTATTACTGTAATGAACAGAATGATGAAAACAGCCTGGTAACACGCACAGTAATTGTCATGTAGGTAGGAACTTCCAGTTAGGTCAGCAGGACCGCCATCAGCCATAAGGGCTTGCTCTTGCAAACGATTATTTTGTAAGAAACATGTCGCTTATCATCAGTAAATATTAACCTATTTCTGCATGTCAAAAAGGAACCTTTTTTTTTTATATCAGAGTAAATGGACAAGGGTTGTATCTGATTCTTCTGTTGCTCAATACAAACATGTAACAGCTCCCTGAGAAATTAGAATACCTCATCATTTTTGAGCAATCAGCAATGGGTATTGCACACAGGTCAATTACTACTGAGTCAAAGATGCAAGTGTTAACAGAGGGCTAAACTTTCAAAAGTAAAGATGCTATTGCATTAGATTTCCAGAAGGTTTAACAAAATAATCAGAATAACCAGTTGAAAAGTAAATTATTACACAGAAGACAGGAATATAACTAATGCTGGTCAGGGAAGTATGCAAATAAGAGGCTCTTTAAAACCAAACTGTTTTATCATAACCAATTAAACTGGGAAAAAAAAAAGACACAAAAGCTTATTGTCATTTGACGTGATGCATTAGCATTTCTGAAAAGAGGACTAGTTTGGCACTGCTCTATCATTAATAAAACCAGAGCTAGGTAACTGGTCAGTGAAACAGTTGAATGATCTTTAAAAAAGAATCACAACAATCTTGAGGTGCTTCTAATGATGTCCTTTAGAATCTGGAAAGAATACTAAAAAAAGAACTATTATATTATTATATGTTTCCACTGATATTTTTGAAATAAGCAGAAGATGCCTTACTAAACAGGTATGTGTGCTGCACTGAACTCAGAGAGCACTGTAGAGTGCTGAGCCCAGAGGAGTCCCTTTAGTGACTGAAGGGGGGCAATGGCCAGTGTGTTCCAATACCGCCAAATGAACAAATTATATTAATAGGGACAGAAAAAATGCAAACCAAATATGCCAATAGAGGCCTGCATCTCAGTGGGACCTGCAGCAGCAAGCAACTACACGAGCATTTCCAGAACACCACTATGGCAAGATGTTTCTTTAGATATGTGGAAAATAGAAACACACAGAAGATTTTACTTCTGCATATAGCGCTATCAAGACCAAAACTGAAGACAAAGATAAGCCCCAAGAGGAAGGGAAATAACACATGCTAAAATATTCCTAAGCAATAACAGAAAAAGGGAGAAAAAACACGAAAACAGACAATACTGAAGATTCAGGAGCTATTTTACTAACAGTGAAGATCACTAAGCACTGGGTTGCACCTGAAAAAAACAGGACTGACAGTTTCTGCATTTCCTAGTGTTTTTGAAGTGAGCCCACGTCTTCTGGAATCAATATTTTAGTAAACATATATTTAAAGGTACCAGGAGGTTTTTAACACTGAGAGACAGGTAACACGGCAACGTATGCTGGTCTTTAATTAATTTAAGTCTATCAACTGCTCTGCGACTGAAGCGGTTCGGAACAACACAAGCCCTTTTGAAAAGGACACTCAGTACAGCTAAAAGCTAGACGGAGAGATCAGCCGAGGGGGCTTCTAAACGAAAGCGGCGGCTGCTGCGGCAGGTGACGGAGCCGCGGCACCGGGCGGGGGGGCGGCAGCGGAGGTCGGCCCCGCAGCCCCACCTGCGCCGACCCCTCCGCGGGGCGGGAGGTGATGGATGGAGGAGTGGAGGGAGAGCACCCCTTTGTCAGACAGCTCTGAAAGCAGAGCCAAAGGTGCAAACAGGTGCTTTTACCGCACCCCAAACAGGCACAATGCAACAGCTGGGTGTCACCCCGTGCCTCCTGACCCTTCCCCCACCCAGCCCCTGCCTGGCCGGAGCCGCCGCC
>VZTD01003687.1:325586-347404 GCA_013397725.1 Rhagologus leucostigma
TGGCGCTGCCCGGGGCGAAGGCGAGTGCACAGCCCCCGGGCGGGGCTGCGGCTGCCGGCCCGGGGGAGCTCCGGCGGGAGCCCCGGGCGGCGCCTGGCCCGGGCCCTCGCACTGCGCCCAGCGGAGGAGGAGCGTTCCCAAATAACAGCGGGAAAACGCGGTGAACAGCACAGCCACCTCCTCCGCAGCATGGCTGGCGGAAGAAAGTAGCGCTGTTGTTGGAAGTGTCACTTTGCACGGGCATTGGACAAAGGCGACTGAGATTCTTTTCTAAAGTCAAGATAAATGAGGGATAAGCTCGGGAGCACTCTGATTTCGGATAAAGATTATAACTAGATGATCTTTAAGGTCCTTTCTGACCCAAAAAGTTCTATGATACTCTGATAAATTTTCATAGAAATAATGACTTGTACAGATATTTGAAAACCTTTCAAAGTTCATTAGTACATTACCAGAGTGCACATGAACAAGCGAAATGCTAACCATCACTTGCAAGAATGTTAATGCACATCTTCCTGATATTCTCTATAGATCGGTAAAATAATTGTTAGGATACCCTTACGGAAGAACTCTAAGATGAAACATAAGTGGAACCAAAGAATAAGAAAATCAGACAAAAATTATGGGTTTTGGCAGCTTTTGGAATAATCAGTTTTCCTATCGTTTTGATAACGGCCATTTAACCCAGCTCCTCTGGCCTCTGCACCTCTATGGCTGAACACAGCCATATGGAAGCCCACGAGCTGCGGACGACGGCTGGAAGCTGGGTGCGGGCGGTGACGACGGACGGTGGCCACGAAATCCTCACGGCGACAAGTTAGTTCCTGGAATTGGCACAGCAGGGCGAAGCAGGCACGGGCAGGGAAACCGGACCACAGGGAAGAGGACGCGAAGGCGGGAGCAGAAGAGGCCGAGCTAACCCCCCCAGCGACCCAAAGCAAAAACACCTGGTGGTGTTGCCGCTAGCTGCTTTTGTGTGCTCCCAAACTCCTCCCCCAGCTCGGCTTCGTGGGCCCGTTTTTGGTGGGCATTTTTCGCGGGCACATGCCCTCACTAGCAAGCATGTGTGTGGGAAGGGGGAGCGGGGGGAGCTGCTCGCAGTCTAATTTCTCTGCCCTGACTGGTCCTGGGTGAAGTCTCCAAAGAGATGAGACTTGTACTCCTGGCTGCCTCCTGCAAGTGACACATGTGCACCCCTCCTCCACATGCCTCTGACAGCCCAGACAACCGGAGTTGAGGCAGACTAAAATGGCTGAATCCTCACTATCAGAGGATTATCAGAGTTAATCCTCTAACTCTTAATGCTTGACCCTAAACCTAACCCAAACCCAAACCCCAAAACTAACCCTAACCCCAACCCCACCCATAACCCCTAACCGTAACCCGAAAGCTAACCGTACCCTAAAGCTAACTCTAACCGTAAAGCTAACCCTAACCTTTACCCTAACCCTAAAGCCAAACCAAACCCTAACCCTCACCCAACCCAAAACTTAACCCTAACCCTAACCTTAACATTAACCCTAAGCCTAACCCTCAGCCAACCCTAACCCTAACCCAATCCTAACCCTAAACCTAACTTGACCCTAAACTAAACCCTAACCCTAACCCTAACTCTGACCTAATCCAAACCTGAACCCTAACCCTCAGCCAACCCTAACCCCAATCCCAACCCCAACCTCAACCCTAACCCTAACCCTAACCCCTAACCCTAACCATAACCCAACCCTAACCCAACCCTAACCCAAACGTAACCTAACTCTAACCCTAACCCAAACTCTGACCCTAAACAAAACCTTAACTCTAACCCTGACATAACCCTAACCCTAACGCTAACCCTAACCCTAACCCTAACCCTAACCCTAACCCAAAGCCAAACCTTAAAGCTGAGCCTAACCCTAAAGCGAACTCTAACCCTAACCGCAAACGTAACCATAACTCTAACGCTAACCCTAAATCTAACCCCTAACACCTAATCCTAACCCTAAACCTAACCCTAACTGCTGCCTGCAGTTGCTGCTGTGCTGAACACAGTTTTTTATGAAAACAATACAGTGTAAATGATTTCAAAATCCCACATAATTTAACAATTAGATCCTTCCTAGTGATTCTTTCAAAAAGTGAATTTCTAAGAAAGAATTCAAAACTTGACAGCATTTCACGGGAAGCCCTAGATACTGAGTTGGAGAAAAGTTGGTTGACTACATGTCAAAAATCAGATAAAACTGACACATAAAGGATGAAGGGTTTTTTCTTTTCTTTTTCTTCTCCAGCTGTTACTAAACCCAACTGAAACTGACAAAATAAAACTTATAATCCCAATGAATAAACCAAGGAAATTTGCTGACTTTATACTCTTTTTTGGGAACTTAAAATACTGTGCCTAAATTTAATTGAATCTTGTTCAAAACAGGTGGAATCATTACTAAATTCAAATTAACGCCAGAATCTGAGTGTGGTACTTTGTGGGGTACCTAAAGCATCTCTCTCGACCTACACTTACTGAAGTGAAAAGTTTCAGATGAATATTGAATGTTACAACTTGGGCTCAGTGTGGCTGCAGCTGCACAGGCTTTTCACATCAAGTATGAACTAAATGGCATTTGTCTGTTAGCTGTGTTAGGCTTTAGCCATAACACCACAGCACCAAATTGCTTTATTTAACTTGCAGATAGGAAGAGCAATGAATGCATCAATGGTGCTCATCAATATCTTCAGTCAAGTTTTGAATTTTATATTATCTACGATTATATGTTGTACAGAGGGATTTTACCAAAGTATATAAATACCTGAAGGGAGCATGCAAAGGGGATGGAACCAGGCTCTTTTTAGTGGTGCTCACTGACAGGACAAGAGGCACAAACTGAAACAGAGGACATAGTTCCAGGTGTTCCAGGTGAACATAAGGAAGTACTTTTTCACTGTGACGGTGACTGGGCACTGACACAGGTTGCTTAAGGAGGTTTTGGGGTCTTCATCCTTGTAAATGTGTAAAAGACATCTGGACATGATTTTGGGCAAGTGGGTCTTGAGCAGGGAGGTTTGGTCAAATGACCTCCGGAGGTCTTCTCCAACCTCAGCCATTCTGTGAATCTGAGCTATTGATACGTTCTGTAATACCTGAAATGTTGTATGTTCTGACAAGGAACGTAAATTTTTCATTGCTGACTTCTGCATTATTGTGATATAGCTGTAGAGAAAATCTGTGAAATGCTAACAGAAAGTGAATATCACAACCAGTGATATTTTCTTGTTGTATATACAAATATTACATTTAAACTTTTCTACCCAGTTCCCACATTTTCAATATGCTTTTAGTGCATGATCATTCTCCATTTGCAGCCAACTGGGACATAACAATTTCTATTTGTGGTACCTACAGAAATGAAAGGACTAAGGATTATAGGATATTAGTGATAACAAGTTAAAGTTAGCTTTAGGTTCTCAGATCTTAAACTGCATACTTTTCTTAGCTCCACTACTTTAAGCAGTCTGAAAATTTAAAGGTATTTTATTAGTTTTCACTTTCATCACTAGTTTAAAATACTATTGGGGGCAGCAGAGAAAACAGTTTTGATTCTACAGGACAGATTGACTGGGAAACTGTGGTGCACATAGCACATTTCAAAAAGCACATACAGGCTCAGAAGAGGATGTTGTCTTAAATAAAGCACTGTTCTTGTAATCTGATGAGAGGGGAGGGGGAAGCGGGGGAAGAAAAGGAAGGATGTGGTGGGTATTGTATTCCTGGCTTGAATTTTAGTATTTGTTCTCCACTTCTGTTGTCTACCAGCTAACCCAAGGATGTGTCGGATTATTTTACATTTCCTCTGGAAATTATTTCTCCATTGTTTATTGTAAGCGTCTTGTTCACAACTGAAAGTCTTTTATAATTTCCACTGTTTGGCATAGACTCCTGATCTCTGGTAGGCAGGCAGATCTTGGATCCTGTGGGAGCAGAACTAGTAAAACACACTTTTTCTGTCTTGTTCTAGACTGCATCCAGTTTCTAGGTTCAAGGATGAATTAACTTACGTTTGTTCAACAGATAGGACAAAGTTGGAGCTAATGCCAGTTCTTTTCAAGTATATTTTGGACTGCTGCCCTTCTCTTAGATGTTGCTTCACATTTAAAGACCAAAAAAAGCAAGCTGAAGTGAAAAATAAAATTAGTCTGACTAATAAATACATGATCTTGAACTCATTCCTTGTGCAAATGATTCAAATTATGCTGTGAAAAAAAAGAAACATTTGATGTTATGGTTTCACGGAATTCAAGACTAATATGTTTATTTTGGCCCAATTCCTTTATGAAAGAAGTGAGCGGGGTACATTATTTGTATATATGTCATTCAGTTTTGCTGTAATTCAACTTTTTTCCCTCCCTAGGTAATTTTCTGGATACCTAGGCAGACTTACCAGGCCTACAACTTGATTTGAATAATACCATGCTGCCTGTTACAGAAATGGGATCGAGAGAGATTCTGACAGTTCTCTCACCCTAAGTTAAGGAAAGCTTTCCTTAGCCAGGATTGGTTATCCAGAGTAGAAGTAAAAAAATCTAAACTGGTTGCAGCATAAATATACTGGATAGATATTTGCCTTAACAACAGTAAGTTATGGGGATTATAGACAAGTTTCCCAAAAATGTTAAGCTTCTAAATCCAACTTTAGACTTCTAAGTAAGCTGTTTCTCGAAAATGCTGAACCTGCAGCAGTTCCCATTGAATGCTCAGGCTTGTAAATGCATGGCTGAGAGGCACGATGGCAATATCAAAGGGGAAAGACGGTTGCTTTAAAAAAACTGGCACAGTATGCTTTTATAATATACAGCTACACTCCATAGTTTACACCACTGAAGTTGAAATATTTGTTTTACAGACAGCAAAAGATTTATCTGATGTCCTATTGATGGAGGAAATAGTATCTAAAATACAGAAAGTTAGTAGTGGCCCATTTCTGTTAGCTGCTAAGAAGGTAACACTAAATGCCCTACCTTGCTTTTCCTGAATAAATTAAAAAAATCTGCAATTAAGAAACCGACTTAAAAGATGTAGCATCTTATTAATGAAGATTATTTAGTCTTGGTAGAGGAGATAAAGCATGTCCTACTGAAACCATACATTAAATGAACTAAAAAAAGAACTAAATGAAAGGCTATAGTGAGAAATTTGTACAGCAGGTCTTAAAATGACCTCAAGCAACTTGGACATTGCACTACATTAAGCTTTTTAAACAGCTTCATTTTTAAACTTCACAAAGTTTTAATTAAAATGAAGCAGAATAATTAAAACCCCCCAAACCCAAGTTCTTCCAAAGCCGAGTTCAGGCTTCATGCAATGATTTAATGGGCACAGGCTGCCCTCTCGCGGTCACAGGAGGAATAACCACCGAGGTCATCTGCTCTAAGTTGAGCTGGAGCTGCGTCCACGGGTCCCGCCTTACAAAAAATTCTCCACGTTTCTGCCAGATAACAATTGTTGACAATGTAGTGTTAGTCTTCCCGTAATTTGGGGCAGGAGTTTCCTCTCCTTGCCTCTCGACTTAGACAATCGAAAACGAATGTCAGTGAATAAAAAATACCTGCACTCTTTCTTATGCTGCTACAATATTCCTGTTTCCAGAGTGTTCCAGTACCAAGAAATGAAAAGAAATACTGAGAACATAACGGGAATGCCATGCATTGAGGAAACTACCATCTTTCCCATATATAGTTTTGCATAAAACTTTCGGTTGCATTCAACTACATTTTACTTTCTGAAGTCCTATTGTTAATATATAGAAAACGTAAGTAATTATCATAGTAATACATATTAATATAGACTGAAACTTCACTACGGGCCTAAGGGGTTTCTTTTTCTTTCTACATTCCCTGGCCAAATTGTTGAAAGGCATTAATGTTGCCACTTCTGAGAACAATTTGCTTCTGTAACCATTCCTGTATTAATAAATTTTTTCTGGTGTCATGTGCTTGCTTGGTAAATGCAAATATTACTCTAGGTATTTGTCTCGATGCCTTCACTGCTTTAGAAATTATTTTGAGATTGGCTTTCTGATTAGCATAATCATGCTCATTTTTATACTTGGTTTACTTGCCAAATACTCAAGGTTACTTCCTGCTTGTTCATACTTTGTAGGTGATAGGTTAGTCATAGGATGCTTGTTTTTCAAGCAAGATGGCAATGATACATGATTAAAAGTAGTAGTGTAATGCCTTGCAATTTTACCCCATCTTCTAGAATCAAAATGCGCTGAAAAGGTTTGAACATGTTTGATTTAAAGTTCAGTTTCTTTCTTACAACAATAACAGCTTCATAACACCACCAGGAGTAACTCTCTCTTTGCAAAGAAGCAATTAATATTTTCCCCCTCCAGCACAATTACCTGATACCAGTAACAGACATTTAACTTTGTCCAGGGATTTATGAGCACCATATAATTAGAGCTATATTAGGAATTGATAGTTCACAGTGTAGTGCTTTGGATCATATGGTAACCAAACCTTAAAAAAAAGATGAGTTAAAAAAAAAAGTGTACAAAAGCTTTACTCTTGAGGAAGGAAAACACTCAATATACAAAAAGGTTCTTGCAGATGGAGATGGATATCAGGAAAAGAAGAAGCCTGAGTATAATTCTTAGGAAGCCTGAAGTTTGTTTGAAACATCTTAGGAAAATCTGACATGGATGATGTGGTACAAAACCAGCACTGCAGAAACCCTTCCGTACAACCTCTGCAAAGGGAGCAATATTATCCATTCTGAAGGACTATCTTTCCATTCTTAGTTCTGTTAAAATAATTTTTTTCTTTAGAATATCTGTCTGGGTCTGAAGCAGTATTAACGTTCCATTTGAAGATGCATCATTCTTCATCAGAAAAAAGAGAAAAGTGTTTTTCAAGTGAGAAGGCTGTTAGTTAGGAAGAGACAGAATCACCATAGTAAAAAACATAAAACAAACAGTTACATATAGTTGATAGTTGTGGGCACAAATTTAAAGCTTTTATTAATCCCAAATGACCCAAGCCATCTCTACTTGAGAAGGCATTTATTGCCACTTTGGTAGTCAGCTAAAAGGCCAGGATGGCTTGGTGGTACTACAGCCTGTTCACTCAGTAACATGGAAGAGCCCAAATCTGGTGACAAATCTGCCATTCAAACCCTCTTTGGCGAATGACCTCTAGGTATTGTGCACCAATGACATGAGAGAGAGCAAAGCTTCTGTAAGTGCCAGCTAATGAAAGGACTATACTGAATGATAAAGCTGTAACATACATTCTGAATCCTGGTATTTCAGTACTCTAGCATTACTTTATTAATATTTACTGCCTGTGTATTGTAATACAATATCATTGTAGAGGAAACTGTACAATTTCCTCTGTAGGTGTAAATATTTGCTGGAACAAAGTCTTGCTGGCAAAAACACCATTAAAGAATTCTCAAACAATTCAGTGTCAATAAGACAATATGACACTCTTCTGTAAAGAGTTGCTTTAAAGCAATAATCTATCTTATAAATTAAAAGATTAATATGAAGTCAACTGGAAGAATAAATCCCATATATAGCTAATACATATTGACTCATTGCCACTGTGGGCAAGCATGCTGTGCAAGCACAGGCAATCATTCACATCTTTCTGTAAGATATTTCTGCACATCTTTTTCATACTGCTGACACAGTAATGTGTGAGCTCAGCCATGTGCCAGATAAACTGTCAGCAAGAAGACTTACTGAATGCACTAACTTATTAGTTGAAATGATTAAACAGAGCATTCAGCTCAAGCTTTATAACCAAAGCACATAAATACACACACACACACAAGTCACTCAGTTTTCCATGCTACAAATTTTGAATCATGCAGTAGCTGAAGTTTTCATAGCATATCTCTAAATGTGTGAGACATAAATTTTGGGGCACATATGCTCTTATTTACCTCCCTCCCCCTCATATCATATGAGGAATTTTTACTACTGTTAGTAGCATTTTATACAGCAAATAACAGCAAATTTATACAGCACTAAAAGTCTTACATATAGCAATCTAACAGTAAAAAGATTGTGTGTTTTGCTGTCTTTTAAAATTAGGTTTGCAATCTTTTAAACAAGAAGCCTAAGGAACAGAAATTCAGCAAGTGCTGTTGGATATGTAAACATCACTTCTAGGCATGTGTGCAAAGGGTGCAGATTGTTTGAGGCTGTTCAGATAGTCAGTTGCCTTGTTCCATAGTCTATTTGGCCTGGATAAACACCTCTGGGCCTCAACTGTCGATCACCTCGTAGACAGAAATGTATTTAAGGGCATACCTTGCTTATTCATACAGAAACAAAGTTCCCCCCCCTCAAAATTAAGCAACATAATTAGACATTGGATAGCAGCAGCTGTTCTAACTACAGCATGACCAATGCATCACTTTTCTTCCCAACCACTTCTTCCCTCCCTAGAGATCTGCATTTTTTGATTTTTTTCGCTGCCTATTATCTCTTAAAGTCAATATATTTAAAAATAGCACTTCTAAAGGGATCCTGATTCTGAGGTAAAGCTCTCCCTCATACTGCTCCCTTTCATCCAGGAGCCTAAGTATTAGTAGATCTGATGTACATATTTCTCTTTATTATGTCTGAGAATGCTTCTTGCTGAGACTTTCTGCTGTGCTACTCTGCCAGAAGCAGGAGTTGACACCTAAGCATTCTTTAGGGCACAGTTTTAGCAAAACCATATTGTAATTGCCAGTATTATCACTTCCTCACTTCTTTCCATTTTTTATGTTATTTTATTTTAAACAGCAAACTGCACTCTGCCTCTCCCCTTTCCCAAGAAAGACATTTTGGTCCAGTGGCAATATGAAGATGCTACCTTGTTACTGACAATAAAGATAACACACCATCAGGCTATACACAGGACTGAAGAGGTAAAATATAATCACACTATGCACTGGTCAATACAAAGGTGTAGTGATTTTTCTTAAGGTACTGTAGTACAGGATGTAACAGTAAGCATAAAGCAGGATAGAAAGTTTGCAGCACAGCTAACCTTTTGTAATAATCTAGATAGATAGACTATAAAGAGTCATCACAATGTACAAGTTTCATCCAGTACTCCAAGGTCCAGAGTTTTTGACTTCCAGGACTTCTGAGCAATTTTAAAATAATATTGCAAGTTATCATATTTCTCATTCTCTATGCTTTTACATACTGAAAAAAAGAACCAGGTAACATCTTTTGATCATGTTTTTTTTGGAATAAAGGTGGAGATTTTTCTTGATTGGTCAAGATTTACATTGAAGACAAAGTTCAGTCTTACATTAGCTAAGAGCCATCACACTTCTAAAGATACCTGAAATATCTTCATTTTGTTGCCTATTAATGACAGTAAAATTGCAATTGGAGCTCTAGCCAAGCTAATTTAATGTGGCAGCTCTTGGCTTCGAAGCTTATTCTGATATGAAGGTGATACAAACACGGAAGATAGCAAAGGACATGTATCAGAAGTCCTGTGAGAATTCCAATGAAAACTGACTAACTTTGCAGGGTAATGAGTAAAAGAGAGGCCTCCAAGCAAAAATGCCTTCTTTCCTCCCTGACTCAGAAGTGACCTGAAATTAAATCTTGCCTTATGTTGCTTCCAGGAAATTAAAGTTTACTAGCTAAATTCTAGTGAAGTACCTTATTTATCTGACAGAGGCTCCCAAGGAAACAATATGCCATGTTTTGCATTTCACATTTACTGTAAGACTTTGGAGCTATTTAGGATCCTCCTGTGTTGCTGTGATGGCGTAGAGGCTGTCAGTAGGTCATCCAGCACTGAAGCACCAAATACAACGTCAACATCACTGTTAAACACATGGAGAACTGTCAACTGTCAAAGAAAAGAGAATATATTGACCATAAAACAAACTAGCAAACAAAGAAACCCTTCTGTATCATTATTTGGACTATTTCCAGGTACAGACATTTGACCAGACAGACTGATATAAACCTACAAAAGTCAGAAAATAGAAAAAGAGGTTGGGAGAAAGAGAGGACTGAATGACACAAAATCCCAGATGTCAGTAGGGCAGTTCTCCAGAGAATGATTCACTATACATGGGCTTTCTGTTAATCATCCACTGAAAATATTACAGCCCTTGGAAGACAGAAACAACCAGCAATATAAGCTTTACTTATCTGTAAAACAGGAGAGGAATAACTTAACAATGCACAGAGAAGCAGAAGTAATCCCTCTTCCCACCATATCCACCATCCTAAATTAACCTGAAAATACTACTGTCTCTTGCTTGAAAAGACTTGTAAGCAGCTATGTGTGTGACAGGCAAGGATCACATGTCAATGTTTTCTCAGATGATTCAACCACAAGTTCTTGGTATGACTATATTGGAGCTGGTAACCTTTGCAGCTGTTAAAACAGATCTGTGTTCCTATTTTAAGGTGCAGAGCTCCTTGCCCTGCAATGCTCAGCTGAACTGATCTAGACACCAAACCTGATTTATGTGCTGCCTAACTCCAGAAGCAGCTGTGGACTTTGTGACTAGAAAGTAGATCAGTCAGATGTCCTCTGAAAGAGTCAGAGCTTTGGCTGACCCTTTCAAAAGTCACAAAGTGAAACCAGTTAGGGATTTAATGAAGAGACAAGCATGCAATCAGCATCTCCCCTCCTTTGCTGAAGCAGAATATTTTGCTTCAAAAAAACCCTGATTTCACTCAATCACTCCCAAGTTTTGTTCTCATCTATTCTCATGGGTCCCCCTCAAACACACTGTAATGTTGTTTCCACACCAGCTTTAGCAATGATGACACTGACAGTGTGCCAGTTAATCAGCTCTTGCTCCCCTTCCTACTGTTTCCATCACATCTCTGTTTCTTTTCCAGCCCTATCACTGGTCCCACATGAATCAGTAAAATTTATCAGTATAATTTGTCTCCTAGGAGCAAACTGTTATTCAAACTACTGCTTACTCTTCTGCTAGACTTGTGCTGCTTTTCAGTTATAAATTGCATGAAAGGCAGAGTAGAAAGCTGCACTGTTTAACCACAAATGTGAATCTGTGGCACATGCCAATCCACTAACATCTCTTCATCTGATACAGCAGTTACTCTGAGCTGTCCAAGGGGCTGCTCCTCCTCCTGCTCCTTCTGACAACCATTCTGGCAGAAAGGCAGAAGGAACAGCTGAGAGGGAAGCAGCATGAAGTACCCACACTAAGTGTACAGACTGTTAATTTATGATGGTTTTTTCTCTCAGTAGAACTTACAACACTATTCGAGTTGGATTTCTGTTTTGAAAAAGGGTATTTCATATTTTAAAGAGAGGAAGATCTTCAGAGAAGAAGAACTTCTGTCAGAGTTCCTTGCAGTAGAGGACTAAGTGAAGGATTTGATCTTATACAGCAGCACTGTTTCGGACTGGCTTGCACTCTATTGTTAGAGTGGTGTAGGGACAAACACCATTGGAAAAAAAAGCCTTTGCATTCTTTTCAGTCAAAATATTTTGAACTCAAGGAATGTGAAAATATTCAGCAAGACCTTACCTTTATCAGAGGACCTCAATAGCTGAGACAAGGTTACATTTTATAAAAATCAGGTTGAATTCCTGATTTTGGCTACTATTTGTACTGTGCTATCACTAGAAGCAAATATTTGGAGATACAAAGCCTTTTGTTGACTTAACACTCTTGAGGGATGCTATGGAATAATTTAGATGTTTACTTTAGGAGGCTGAATAAAGGTCAAATGAATCCTTAGGAAAAAATCTCTTGTACAGTATACTGCCTATATATTTCCTGTGAAGTGATTGAATAATCTTTCTACCTAACATAATTCTAAGTGAAAATATCTCTCTATAATATATTATACATTATACATATGATACAGATATATATCATACATATAATATAGAGAGATGTATTATCTCAGTCTAGGTTCTGATATAACTTTAGGCAATGACTCTCCTGAGGAAGTCTGGGTTACACACTGCTCCTGGAATAATGATTATTAAGGTTATGATTATTGCAGGTTAGTGTTTGGTGCACATAGTGATTCATACAAAAAATATCCTTTATAAGTCTGTCCTCATCTTAATCTATTAATATTATTTGCACTATTCTGAGATAATGCTTTGCAAACCTAGGCTGGTTATAATGCAGTTCTGTTTGCACATTTTCATTCCTGCCCGCATTTCGATTAGAAAATATTCTGGCAGGAAGAAACTGATTTGTTTATATCCTACATATATATTGTGTTTTTTCCTGAAAATCTAAAGCAAAAACACTTTATAGGAAACATTTAACTTAGCATAAAGTTAAATACTTCATTGAAACTATTAGTAAGGAAAAATGAATGATAAACTGCGGAGGAGTTTCTTATCTTCTTCCCCAGTAGTCCAGCATTTGCTATGTTCTTCCAGAATACTGAAACTACGTATTCTGGCAATGTGCTAAATCATCAAACTACATAATGCTTTGAGACTTAGACACTGTTCGAAGTATTAAAAGTTTTCAAATAATCATTGTGGTAGCAACAAAAAAAGATTATTATATCCTTGTGATTAGGACACAAGGTACTGCTGACTACAGTTTCTGCTGCTCTAAAGATTTGTCTGGTTGCACAAAGCAGAACAGCATCCACAGTTGAGAAACAGCAGAAAACCTCAGTTTTCACAACCCTTTGACTAAGACTCTGTCTAGGAAAGCAGGATCTATGGGTTTATGTCCTTTTAGTTCCAGAAGGAAATCAAACAACTCGTGAACATCTGAAAAGCAGGCTAAGACTGGGCTTTTTTGATTAAAACGTCTTCTCCCTCTGCAAACATGGGAGCCTGTTCCTACTTCCTGCAGAATGTTTTTTCTATTATTACACTGCAACAAGTTTGACTGCATTTAATAAAGAGTTTGGAAATATCTGAAATCATATATTAATTAAATTTACTATTCACCCTTGCCCTCCCCTCCCATCACCCTAGGCAAGAAAACCTAACTTGCTAAGACTTGATATGTATGGGCCCATCCTAACCAAAAAAATCTATTCATCTACAAGATGACTTTAATATTAATTAAATTATCACACATACCTATTAAAATCCTGTAAAAGACATTTGTCTCAAATCCTACAGAAAGAGTAGGTGATCCAGCAAGGCAACCAGGACAATTAACCAGACCATATGCTCCACACAAAACATGGAAGATTAGCAGCTCCTTTATCTCCTATTGTTTGAGAACACAACCTGCTTGTTTCTTTTTTAAAAAAAAGCACACTGCCATCTGGTAATAAAATTATTCTTTAAGTGTAGTTTGTATTGAAGTTAACTATTGCAGTTTTTGAAAGTATGACACTAAAGATAGGTGAGCTCTAAATCAGTATTAATTTAACCAGGGCAGGACCAGATTTGTGATGTTCAGTGAGAGGCGCCAGGATTTTTTCTTATTGCCAGAAGATCCTCTTCAAAAAAACACAGCGCTGGAGTCCATTTGGCTTGTGGAGCCTTATACTTCTCCCCAAGTGACTCTGAGCATTCCTGCTGGCCTTTGGCACTACTTGTTTCCTGATTATAGTTTTTTCTATCCTCACTGAAAGCTCTAATCAATTTAAAGTAAACAAAATAGATGATTAATCTATAGATAATACATTCCTTGGAAAACTCGGACTTCTTAGAATTATATATTTCACCTTTTTAAAGCTGTCACAAACACCGTTAATGTTAATGAGCTGTTAAAGCAAAAAATATTCTGGTTTAATCATGGTTCAGATCTCAGCTTTGTCCTTAAACGAAAAAGAAAAATCTGTCCAAATCTTGTAAGTCCTCACCATCAGGGAATATTATTTCCTGACCAGCTTTAAGAAGCTTCTCCTACCACTGACTTTTCTCTAGACTCTCGTCCACCTGCCTCTCCTGCCTCCATCTATTCCTTGATTCCTTCTCAGGCTTCAAAACTGAATCAACTCCTGAATCAACTGTGCTTCAGATCCACATTCTCAGGTTATCCAACAAAGTCTAGTCAGTATAAAGAAAACACTGTGCATGAGAAATCAGCTATGATTTCACTCAATTATTGTCAAGAAACTATTTTGTGTCTTCCAGAGAAAAAGAGCTACTGCAAGATACTACCTTGGTCTGAAGATTACTGCACACTGGGCTCAGAGAAGGCAAGATAAGAAGCAGCAGAAATTCCCAATACTCACATTATTTTAGGAAATCCCCAAATAGTACTTAGCATGTTACATTTAATAAGCATCCATTCAGCCATGTCCACTTTATACCTTACTGAATTCAAGCTTTTATATTTTTCTACATTTATTTGTGTACAACTGCTTTAAAGTATTCTCTGTCTCTAAACAGCTGGTGACCTACCAGGGATTATACATATAAATAGAAACACTGTTGTGAAAACAGTAAACTGGAACTCAAATCAGATCTTTTCCCTCTCCTACAGCTTTTCAGTCTGTTTGTGGCTTCTTATTTAAAGAGTTTCATGTCAAAAGCATTGGAAATAAACAGGTCTAACAAGATTTGAGGTTTATCTCAACAGATCTGTTCTTCACTGAGTTTTAAACCGAACTCCTTGCATGCAAACTTGGTGAGTCATATTTGCATAAAGCACAGTGTACTTCGGAAATCTCAGAGGAAATAAAGGCTGTCCTTACTAAGACTTTAAATTGTAATTTAGTGATTGTGTACTTGGCTCTGGGTTTTTACCTACATTATATATTCATGCTTAAGGAGATTAAATGTGGAGGTTAATAGTTTGGTCAACCAACATGAGAAATTTAATCGTATCAGGCTAACAGATCACTTTCCTGACCTTCATAAGGTAAATGTATGAGGAACTGTTACAGCAGTAGTGTGCCTTTTATTTTACTGTAATAGTTTCATCCTCAGTATTATTTTCAAGAAATGTGCTATTCCACCTGCACAACCAGCACGCTCAAATTAAAGCAAGACTTGTTACGAGTAAGTGAGCCTCCAACCTAATAACTGAAGCACTTAAGTCCTCTGCTAGAGGTCTCTTGGCAGTCTACATCCCTTTCTTTCCCAGTTTGTAATTCCTAGTAGATTCTAAATTTTCTGGAGAATACTACTTATGAGTGATGAAGAACTAGAAAGTAGCTTCTGAACTGAGGACTGAGAATGTGACTAGGCAGCATAGAGTTAAGTGTAAATACTGCTGACAGACTAGGACCATAAATCTTGAGATGGGAAGGCCAAACAGATGTATTTATGCCATATCTCCTTGCTAGTTTACTGTCATTGCATTCTCCTAGCCTGTTTTTTTTATGAATACAATCTTCGGCAGGTTGTTTAATAAAGCTGGATGTGGCATAATCTGCACAAGTTACTGCTATCTGGCTACCTTTTTTTTAATCTTATGTCAGACCAGTATGGAAAAATAATCAAAATGCAATCAGTTTAACATTAGCTTTTTATACATTAAAAAACCACCAACCTGACAAACAGTTTCAACAAATCATAAGGGAGCAAAAGCAGTAAAAAGCTAATTTTTAAAGAGTACATGGTAAGCATATTTGCCATGACTAATCACTTCTTATAGTGATTTAACTGCTATCTCTCATATGGTGCTAGAGATAGCTGGAGACAGAGGACTTCTTTATAAGGTTTGATCTATAAAAAAGCAAGAAAAGACTGCCAAGCAGTCCATTTTTAGCAAAGAGCAAATCTCTTTGTTGCATTTGGATAGAGTCACTCCAGACTTATTACATGGAAACTTGATTAATATTTATATTTTACAAAATTCTTCGTTACTCTCCTTTTCAAATAAATTTACTACTATCTTCTTGCAGGATAGGCAGTTTGTTACTGATGATCAAATTTCAGAAGCTAAGGCGATCTACTTCAAATTGTATCTGAAGTTTTGAGCATTAAAAATAATTTAACTTGAAATTCAATTTTCAATTAGAAATTCTGTTTTCCTTAACAGGAACTGGGATAGAGAAGAGGAGGAAAACTAGTATCTTCAAACTGGCTAGATAAAACAAATCAACAGGATTTGGTTAATTAAAATATCCAAGATTTTTAATTTGTACTGATCTTTTTGCTAGCTCTGGGAAGTGGAAAACATCTGCAATGCAACACACACTGCCAGTCTGCCCTGGGCAGAAGATGGGGAGTGACTCCACTCACAAGTACTTTCTGCCCTGCTTTACACAGCCATGCAAAGTCACTGAAGAACCAAGAAATGGTTCCAAGCTTCCACATGTCTCCAGGCATCCCTCCTGCTTCCCTGTTTGCTGAAATGCAAAAGCAATCTTCCCCAGTTACTTTCTTACTTCCATTTATCAATGTTGCAAAAATTATTAGAGTTGAATCAAAATATTAATGGAATACTTCCAGATTTCCTTTAGTATGTGTATATATAGCTTTAGGCATGCGGAATTGTGAATGTACTCTTTGTAATAAGGCCACTAATGAAGCCAATCCCTTCATGCTTTGTCACTGCACACAATACTAGTGACCTTTCTTCAGTTTTCCAACCCCAATACTATCATTGAATTCCTCAGTGAGTACTTGTCCACCTACGACAAATTCAAACTCCATCAGATTAATTCATAATAATGTATGAATGGGGAGTAGGAACCAGTGGATTTTGGCTTCATTATTGTAGACTTTTGCTTCACTTTTAATTTACTTAAGCATCACAATATAAAATATTAATATAGTATGAACATGCTGATTTTTACCTGCTAACTATTGTGTGATAAATTCCTTAACAAATGTGCCAGCATAAAACTCAGGAAAAAGCTATCATCTGTAGGGACTTGATCTACTTTGTGCTACTTCAGTTTCTGCCTCTACCCCACCCCAAGCAAGCCCCTGTGCACATTTTTTATTCATAATATGGTTCTCCACAAAACCAGTAATCTTCTTCCACAACTCCTTTCAGCCTAGGATGCACTTTGTTGTTTTCTTGTGATCCCCTTGTCAAATTCAGAGGCTGCTCAAGATCCTCTCTTTCCTCTTTGTTCGGAAGAACTGATCTAATAACATGCAACTCCTTATAATCCACTAAAGCCCAAAGCTGTTGGTTAATTTAGGAAGCACCTGAGCTTCCTAGGAGCCATAGCATAAACTTTAAAGTCTCCCAAGGCACTGAAGACATATTTGGTTTGAAGTTTAGGACCAAGTTAATTGCATATCATGCCTAAACCTGGTTAGGATCCAGAACACCAATATTTTCCTTTAGTCCCCTGAGAAAAGCTCTATCTACCAGGCATTCCTGAGGAACACCTACTGAGTATCAACAGGAACTGACATCTCAGGAGATGTAATGGCAACCACAACAGTTTGAAGAATTAAAGCTGATTGCACCACTTCCCTCTTCATACCCTACCACAACTGCTATAACGTCAAGGGCTGACATCCTGTAGGGGTGTGCTAGGCTCCAATTCTGGTTTCCAATGGTTTTTTTCAATCCACATGCAAATGATTGTGAAGTATTGGCTCTGTCCTTGGGACAACATCAATAACCTTACTCTCTTCTTCTGTGGCAAGTAGAATCAAGTCCAGTCTTTTTATTCTCTCTGGACCAGAGAAACAGATTTTATCCTCATCAGTGAAACTCATTACAAACAAAGGGAAGACAGTCCTTCCCAAACCAAAAATCTAGTGGTTAAACTATTTCCCTGAAAGGTGGCAGCCACCTGACCCCTGACCTTACACATGTACAAATAAAACTGAAACTGAATTCCTGCTTACAAAGTCCTGTAACAAAACTGATTATTGCATTAGAAGGACAGTGACAGTAAAGATACAGGGAGATAAAGTGAGTAAGCAGGAGAGAGATTTCTTCCAGAAATATACTACCCTTATATCTTATTTTGGCTACTGATATTTTCTCAACCTGAAGGCTGAAATATTGTAATACTGGGCAATTTTTTGAGTACAGAGTTCAGAATTTTAATGAAGAACTGTATCTTCTTGACAGCTTCGTTACATTTAGGGATTTATTTTTCTGTGTAAGAATCACAGAATCACAGAATGGCTTGGGCTGGAAGGGACCTTAAAGATCTTATAGTTCCAACCCCTCTGCCATGGGCAGGGAACACACACCCTCCACTAGACCAGGTTGCCCATTAGCAATACCTTTCAGCAATGCTTTAACTTTTATATTGAGAAACAGCTGCTTGCCGGGCAAAGTGGAAAGAACTAATTAGGAATCTAGCTTTTATATAGTTAGCTGGGAGTGTTCTTGACCACTTTGCTATCACTAATGGTTTGATGAATATAGCTACTTTTGAGTCAGAGGTACCGTTTCCAAGTGTTGTGGTTTAATTCCACTAGGCAGCTAAGCACCACACAGCCAAACGCGGAACACCAAGGTGGGTTACACTGTCTGCGTCTGTGAATTTTATTTTATTTTTTAATATATAATTTTCCACAAACAAATACACAAGGTTTTCTAGTTTTCAGACTGTAGATACACATACTAGGAAGGTGTCAGTCCTACAGAGATTTATAATCACTTTTTATGAGCTTATGAATATATAAAACAAACGTCTGTAAGAAAAGCAATAATTAAACTTGAGTTTTATAACTACCTAATATCTTCTCATCAAATTATTTTGCTTCTTCCTTATCATCCCAGCTCCTGAAGTTATTTTTTTAAATATTTCTACATTATTATTTTGCTCATTCTGATCTGTAAAGTAAACCACTGTCAGGTGAGTTACCACTCCCAAAGAGTGCTTCTTTGATGTATATAAGTGTTTTAAATACTGTTGGCATTTGGATGCAGCTTTAAAATGTTTTGGAAGTATTTTTGCCTTGAATATATAGATAATACATACAAAGAATGCTTGTAGAAAGGATGCCTGGAAAACAGTCTTAACTGTGATTCTAGTAATAAAACTGAGCAATTAAGTTATGTGGGAATATATATAATTTGCGTTTCAAAGGGAATTTCAAGTTTTCACGTTTTACTAGCACTAGCATGGATTCGTTTTACACTGAGGTATTTGTGCATACTTGAAATAGATGGGTTTTAATATGTAATTACATATATACATAATTAATCATGAAATTAGGATCCTGCTAATTCAGTATAAAGTATCTCATTAAGTCACATAAAAAGGCTTGATGATGTGAGATTTCCAGTGTCACTTTCTTTGTTGTGATGTTTTAGACCATGTTACTTAAGATGTGTCTGTCTTCTACTTACCTCTGCCAATATTTATTCTTTCTGTAACTCTTAAAAATGAGGACAGTTACTTGTCTGGTCTGTTTAGGCATTATTACCAACTAAAATGAAATCCAGCAAAGGTCTTCTGGTTAAGAAAGTCAACACTGGAATTTAGCTGGAGATGAAGTTTCAAGAATTAGTAGAGCCAAATACTAATTAAAGAAAATTTCTTGATTAGTTTGCAATAGAAAATCTGCTTACATGTTTCCTAACTGATTGTGCTTTCTAGTAATAGGAACAAACCAAAGATACATTCTAGAAAGCATGAGGAAATAACTGACATAGATTGGGCCAATTAAACTTTATTGAAACTTAGTTTTGAGACTGTTAAAAAAACTTTGTAATGTTTTGAGTGAGATTTATTATTTTTCATAAAAGCTGACAGGTGGTTTCACAGATCTTCTAGTAGCAAAGCTAATTTGATAGTTTCCCCGTGCCCAGGGGTGTTTGTTCCAGTGGATGAAGAAGGGCAGGAAGCTACTGCCTCAGAAATTGTGCCAATTCCCTGCTTGTAAACCCAGATTAGTTCTCTAATCTTAAAAGGAAAAAATAAAAAAAAAGTACAGTCTTTCTTTCTGAAGTCAGAGGGAAATTGAGTTAAAGCCTACCTCTGGAGAGCTTGTTTCATGGAGGCAGATACGGTTCAGTAATCCTGCTGCATTTTGCCGTTACCTTTGAGTTGGGAACTGCAGTGCTGCACTTCACTCAAAAGAAAAAGAGGATTGTCTCTCTGAGTCTGTCACCTTTGTGACACTGAGAGCAGTTGACACAGAACCACACCCTCCAAAAAAGAGTAAATGAAAATTTAAGAGAGCAGAGGCAACTCAAGCGAGCAGCAGTACTTTCTGCAGAAAACCCAAGAGGAAGAAAGAATTGTTTTAGAAGTGCGAAGAACCCTGTGTCCTGCTGCTTGACTTCCTATTCTGTTGAAAAGGTCAGTTTGGCTAGTTCCTCATTAGTTTGGTTAATAAACAGATAAACCTCCCACCAAGTAGTAAGAAGACATCTGATTTTTCATGTTCTTGGTTATCTACTTGACTGAGAAGAGGTTATTTCCAACTATAAACATCTCAGATACTGAATCACCCTAATCTTTTAATGCTTGTATCTCTGAAAAAAATAATTGTATAAAAAATAGTGGCTACAGTTAGTACCATGAATAGAGCTGACACTCAAGCACAGAGGAAAAGGGTTAAAACTTTCATTATTTTCAGAGCACTTTATTTTTGTCAAGTGCAGAAATGGTACTGATGTACTATATTTGAGAACATAATTTTCTGCACATTTTTTTTACTAGAAAAGGAGACTGGGGGTTAGTGAGGGGAGGAGATATCAATTGGGGTGATTGTCCCAAACAGGAAGCTGGCAGTCTGGTATTCTGAATCTACCTGTGGATAGGTCTAGTTAGGGCTGATAAGGGTGTTTCTGCACACAATGTTGGTACCAGATGAAAAAACGCATTCAAAAATGTATGTCTTTATAATTATTGCAATATTGTATCTTAAATGAGTGGTGTTTACCTTAGGTATTCAAAATCAGTAAAAGCAAGTAAATAAATAATTTAGATTAGAATAATTTAGAGTATTGTATTTGGAAATACTGGGAAGCTATAGTTGCCTCTGCCTTGATACAAGAATAAGTCTTTAGTTTCATGCCATGTCAGTAGAAAAGTCCAACTGTGGCTGCTGAAATACAAAGTAGGCCAAGGTCTAAGCATGGGAGTTAGTTTATGGGAGTATAAAACTAAGCTGGAGTTTAGCAGTGAAGATTTCAGGAATAAAGCATGAATTTGAGGCCTAGCACATGGGAAGAGGTAAGAGGGAGTGCAAGCAATGCCTCCACATGCTAAAGGACAGTGAATACAGGGCCACATTTAGTTTCTGAACACTTGCGTGTCCTGGTGTTAATGCTGCAGTGGTGGCAACAACTTCCACAGGGCCCTGTATGGCTCCTCGAGGCAGGTGCACTGCCCTGCCCTTACAGTAAGTAGCTTCGATGCAGCTCTGATAACGGGCTCCATGCTGCTGCAGAGCAATTGTTCCTGCCATACGTCCTCAGCCCTTGAGCCATGCTACGCCCCGGCAGTGAAGGAGCTGCCGGCACGGTGAGCACAGCCCCTGAGGCAGCAGTGGCAAAAGAGCCTTCCCTGCCACAGCAGAAACCCTTCGGTGTCAAGAGAGACACTCCCAAACCCGCCTGGGTGAGATGCTCCCCCGTGGGCAACTCCATGAGGGTGGCACTGCACCCCAGGCGCTCGGGAGCCATTGTGGCACACGACCAGTGCCAAGCAAGCGGGTCAAGGAGTCACCTCGGCCAGCCCCGGGCCCTTTAGGACACGGTGCCCCGCGCCCATCTTCCCCTCTCGCTGCACCTCAGCGTTGCGGTTGCCAGGCTGTGGGGGCAAGGGGGTGGCCGGACTCAGGAAACCAAGTCTCGGAGTTGTAATATTAAACTAATCTGCAGAGCGCCCTCGGGGCAGTCCCCACAGGAGTGTGTAAGAAACGCCTTCACCCCTCGTTAAAGGCGGGCACGGGACACCCGCGGTCGGCGCTTCCCCACAGCACCTCCGGCAGGGCGGGCACTGCGGGGCAGCACCGCCCCGGGCCGGCGGCCCCGCGCAGGCGCTGTGCGTGCAGGGCGC
>VZTD01003687.1:347414-480225 GCA_013397725.1 Rhagologus leucostigma
GACCCGCTGCCAACGGGGAGCAGCGCGGGCAAGGCGTCGGGAATGGCTCCGGCAGCGACCGGTGGGTTCCCGCCGACTGCGTCATCGCTGGGCCCCATGGCTGACCAGCTGGGCAACAGCTCTGCTCTCGGTGGGTCGCTGCGGCCTCGGTCCTTCGCCGCGGTGGGACGCTTCAATCCGCGACCCTCTCGTTCCCCGCGGGCGGCCCTTGCGCCTGTCCGCGGGCTGTGACCTCGCTGGGCAGTGCGGTCTCACTAGCCGCTCAGATGTGTCGGCTGACCCCGCTGCTTCTGCCGGGGGCCGGGGTGGGTTCCTTGCGGTCCCCGGCGTTCGAGTCCCTGCGGGGCCCGCGGAGACCGGCACGGCAGGGGTGCGTTCCCCTCCGCCCTAGCCCCGGGCAGCCCGGGGGAGCGGGCGGGGAACAGGTCGAGGCTCCGCGGCTGCAGCGGCTGAAGTTTCTCCCGCTTGTCAGCGGAGCGCGGCGCGGGCGCTCGGGGCGGGCGCTGCCGGGTCCCGCTCGGGCGGGCTGGAGAACCGGCGTGGGCTGCGAGCGCTCCCAGCAATCAAACGGTGCCTACTGTCGCGACACCCCGACCTGATGATGTACTCGATCATGGCCAGGAGTTGCGGGGAAAAAAAAAAAAGGAAAAACTATAATGAGCTATACGAGCTCGAGTCTGGCAGCTCCTCCGTGATTGATTCACTTTAACTGGAATCAGATGGCTCTTAAGATAGCAGTGCATTAAAGAGTTGTTTCTGTTTTACCCTCACTTGTGAGGTTAAACTTGGCTTAGCGTTTAGATTTTGGAAATGAAAAGTTGACTGTAACCCTTGAGAACTCTGAAGAGCCCTCGCACGCATACAATCACCAGAGGAAGTTAGTTTAAAATGACATTTTCTTTGTTTATGTCTAACCCCAACTGTTATGGTACTAATAATCTCAAAGTGAAACCGAATTTGTTGCCTGTGTAGTCTGAAGTACTTTTTTGTGTGCATTGTCCATGCTGCTCAAACGCTTGTATTAAAAATTGATGCTCATTTCCACTTTCAGCTTCATCAGCTGTATTACCTTTGGGTGGTATGACATGGGTAAGAGTGTACCAGCTTGTTTGAGAGTAAACTTTCAGCTTAGTGAAAACAGTTAAAATGGCCATACTTACTAGCAAACAATAAATGCAGAAATGTTTCTTGTCTTTCTGTGGTACCTTTTGTATATTTGTGTATTACTTGGTGCGGCTAAGCTTGATCAGAAGGGTTTGAGATATCTACTACCTGCTGTTTATTTTCTGAAAGCAAGAGGAATGGTCCATGCTTCCAGTCCATGCTTCAAGAGAATGGAGAGAAATAAGTACTGCTAGGCATTTTGAATTTCAGATTTGTGTTGACTGGTACCTAGTGGTAACTGCTATCTGAGGACCTGAGGTTTTCTATGCAAAGGTAGGAGGAGGAGAGAAATTGTGGATTTTTCTTTTCTTCTTGATCATGACCATATATATATTTTTTTTTAACAGATAAAAAAAATTTTCTCTTTGGCTGTTACTTAAGCATATTACTGCATGTTTTTACATGTTGTCATTACTATACAGTTTACCTACTACTGGTATTTTGAAGAGGCTGTAAACATGTTTTAGTAAATGAAAGGATGTGTATACATAGGGTTATACAGACTTTTTACAAATGTTTGTACTCAGGATTGCTTTATTGAGCTTGAAGGCAGTTATGTGGGTGGAGAACTCTTGGTATGCTATATGCATTTGTAGGGTTTAATAACTATAGCGGCAATTTAGTTGTATATCTAGCTGAATAGGATTGTACTTATGCAGGCAAAGTTGGCAAGTCTGGCAAAAGATGTAAAAGCTATGAAAGAATTTTCTTCTGAGACTTCTACAAATGCTTTCTGCCAACGTATCTGCTGTATCTCAAGATCACAGTATACCTCTTCACACAAGAGATATATTGGTTTGGGTTAAAATTGATTTTTGACTCCTGTAAACCAGTGAGGATTGTTGTTAGCTTGCATAAATCCATTGATAAAATGTCCTTGGTGGCATTGATTCAATGCTGCTCACAAGATGCCAATTGCACTTGTAAGTTTAACCAGTGATATGCAATAGTTCTAAATAGCTGATGTGTCCAGGAAAGATTTTATTTCATTGCTTTTTAATGTCCATACTGGTGGAATGTGCTTTATTAAATGTACTGTAGCTGTTTGCAGGGTGTGTTTTATTTGAAAACTGAAATGTGAGGAATAGTTTTCCAACAGAAATGCAAATGTAAAGCACCAGTTCTGTGTATTTTTGCCGTAGGAGCTATGTGCTGCTCAAGTAGTGACCAAAGCCATTATACCATAAGCATTGCGATTAAGTAGTGGTTAAACAGTGAACCGTAAGCTTTTTGTCTCTGCATATGCTAATGCAGCATTATCAACCACGTGTTGTGTTGCACAAAGAACAGACTAAATCTGTTACTTCCCTTTATATTTAAATTTTCCCCTTTCTCAACAGGACAAAACTGCTCTATATGCTATTAATTTATTTTTTTTCTCATTGAATTCTAAATAATGTCAGATGCCTTCATGGTGTGGTGACTGATGATTTATTAGGTTTGGTCTTCCCTAACAAGCTCTCTCTGGCTGTGTGGGAATTGCAGTGCTTATTGCAATTATTTCAAAATTGTGGAGTCTTATATGCATTATACAGTAATACTTTTAGCTATATTTTTTTGCTGTGAGTAGGACCTACCTTACATAGCAGGTACGTCCCTTCTGAATCCTCACCCTACCCTCAGGCTTTCAGAGAAGCCAGCCTAAAACTTTCTGCAGACAATTTATTGAATGTGTTGATACGGTGTGTAATTCAGAAAAAAATGGCATTAGTAAAGAACTCGTCAGGGTGGAGACTTACCTCTCAGTGTAGAAAGCTCTCTTTCCAGACCTACTGGAAAATTAGCCTACAGTCAAAATTTTCGTAGTGACTTTAGTGAGCCAGAGACTTTGTTGCTAATGTAAGGACTCCAGCCTGAGTTACTATAAAAAGCTTGGTGTTTTATGGTTGTGAACACAATGTTGGGTACCATGGATGCTGTTTGGCATTATGTTCAGGTGGGTCATGCCTGAAACTTGCTGCGTGTGTCTTACTATTGGTGTTCACAAAGTAGGTGCGCTTAGAATCAGCTTTAAAGAAACGTCGCTGATCCTTCTGCTCACTTTCTTGAAATACTGCTTTTGACAAATCTAATGAAGGTTTTGAGGTCTGTTCTTAAAAGAAATACTTAATCAGCCCTGCTTAACCTCTAAGGCAGTTGGCAGTGTGTTATTAGTTGTCAGTATGTTCCTTCATCATGTGGCTTCCTTTCTGTCATCCCACTTCCTGCTTATTTCACTTCTGGTTGTAGGTTCTGATTACTACAAGGAAGCTAGAAGTTAAGCGGAATTCACTAACGTGTTGAATGTTCTTCTTCGATGATAGGTTTTTGTTACTCACTTTAAGCATATTCCCTGAAGTACAATTTCTGAACAATAGACAAAGCAAGTGGTAGGCAATAGGTTTTCTTCACTGAAGAGTTTTTTCCTCTAGAAAATAAACTTTTTTTAACCTCTTCTTTACTGACTTCTCTAGTTTGTCTGCTCTCTTCTGTAGCTACCGCCTCACTAGTAAGGCAGAGAGAAGCTTGAATGTTTCGTAATTATTTTTTTGTGTGTGTGTTTTAGGCAGTGATATGTTCCATCTTGTGACTGAAATTGCTAGTAATTTCATCTGCTTAGTTTTGCAAAAGCAATTTGACTGTAGTGTCCACAATAGATAAATACTATTTAAATCAGGTAACTCATGAAAAGTGTATTTAATCTGAAGTTGCATCAAACTGTTCTTGTTAAATTTACTATCGGTAAAATAATTAAAGACGTGTGTTAAATGAGTCCATGATTACCATCAGAGTAAGTGATTTACCTAAACGATTTCACTGCTAAGCACTTGAATTAAGAATCTAAAAAAAATTAAATTTGACTTGATAATAGAAACCCTTACTGCAGCTCTGGTAGAATGTTTTATCTCTGAGTAAGTTGAAGGTACCAAATGAAAGTGTACAACAGTTTTAGAACTCTTTTCTTTTAAGGAAATATCCAACACTTCTGAAATGCCAAGAGATACAAACTGGCATTTAATTAACTTCACTAAAACTCAAATTTTTAAGAGTAAAGTTAGTTTCTTAAATTCTTGAGAGTGAGGTATTTAGTGTGTATTTAGGAAATTGAGCTAATAAACAAGGAGTTTTTATTTATATGCCTGAATTTAAAAGCATGTACGTTAAAATGGAAGAAGTTTTATGCTAAATGATACCTAAATTGAATGCTATAAATCAAAGAGCACATCCAGATTGAGCAATCTGATCTAGTGAAGGTGTCCTAGCCGATGGTGGCAGGGTTGGGATTACATAGTCCTTAAAGTCCTTTCCAATCCAAATCATTCTATGATCCATCCGCCTTTGATATCTATCCTGCAGGTAGTGTCATTAGTGTTTAATGTAGTTCAAAATACACTTCCTCTAGAGCCAGGAGAGGATGAAGCACTAAGTATCATCATCAGATGTCTTTTCCTTGCAGGGAAGCTGGGGTCACAGCCTGCCTGACCAATTCTCCTTGTGGCATTGCCACAAAAAGCTTAAGCAATGCTTTGGTTATGGCCTCTTAGCAGCAGTGTGTACGTCTGTGTGGTGAATGGAACTGGAAGTGATCCAGGTATGAAAGAAAGGAAAAGACAAATAAAGCACCAGAAAACCCCGCAAAAGAACCAAAACCCACCCATGCAAACGATATTCTAATTATTTTGAACCTTAAGTGATTGCCCTTTTTCTGCAGATGGGTGGAGTGGCACGTTAATGGTGAGGAGAGGGAGAAATGATGTTACTGAGGTGTGTTTTCCAGCTGTGCTTGGCTGAGATGTTTGAGCAGATTGTGTGCCATACCGTAATATTTCATTTGTCTTGTACTTAACTAGTTTGTGTGTAATCATATTTAGTTTGTTTAAATATTAGTTAGTGTCAAGGCCAGCAATAGTTTGTTTCTGTATACTGTGAGATTGATATCTGTGTTTCATTTTCATGCCTGAAAGCAGGGAATATGATCCTGTAACTCCTTAAACTTCACGGACAAGAAGATAGTGAATATATATGTACTTATTTTTAGCAGGTAGATTGCTAGAATAATCAAATTCGGAGCAGGTAAACAAACCTTTTTAAAAGGCATGCCATAAAAAGATAAATGGCATGAACATAATGGGCAAAATCCAGAGTAACCAAATAGGATCGATTTTTTTACCGGTGGAGCAGAGAGAAGATTACTTTGTTGTTTATGGGCCACTTTCTGTAAATTAAACAATACAAAAACAAGTGGAAAGTGCTCGACATAATCAGATGGATGTAGATCATACTTAGTTTTAGTATAGGAGATTTAGAAAAACAGTGCAATTATTTTAATGCTGAGTTTTATATTGCCAGTATAAGAACTCAACTGTTTTGATCTTGGTTATTAAAAGGATTTGTTTTTCAAGAATCTGAGTTATACTTTAAGCAAGATAGGATTAAGATTAAATATTTCCAGAAGTTTCTCATGTGCTTTATGAAAAGTTTGTCTAGGCCATGTAAAAATTGCAGTTTAATGAAGGATGAAATAGTTTTTCATTTATCTGCTAACTTTTTTCCTCTTATATTCTGTTTACTGAAGATGCTGTAAATTGTCTTAAGCAATTGCTGAGCTGAAAGAACACTACCTTTGTATCTGAGTAACAGTGATTAGAACCGAAAGACTTGTCTGAGGTTGACTATCTTTATATTTTACTTCTTAGGTAAGGATTAAGTAAGGGCAGGCAATATTCAACTTCATTACTTGGCGTATATTCATTTTTAAGTATATGAGAACATGGGATCTGAATTAGTAGCATTTTATTATTTACAGTGCAATTTATTATTTACAGCTAGCTGTGCTGAATATCACTCCTAAATATTTTCATTTAGATCACATCTTCGAGTAATTTTCATATGTAGACTGGTATACAATGAGTGGTGTATAAAAATGCCAGGACAGCAGAGCACTGAAACAAATCAGTTCTTTTATGAATTGACTCAAGTCAAGGAAGTTTGCTATGGCCTGATTAAAACTATTGAGAAGCAGCATCGTACATCACCGGAATGAGGTAAACAACAGTGTGATATAAGCATAATGTGTCTCTGGGGAAAGGGAGTAGGGAATGTAAATGAATGATGTAGCTGTGACTTGGGACATAAAATATATTGCCCGTTTAGGTACTCAAGGCTTGGCTTTGGGTTGTGTCATAGTTGCTGAGGGTTTTGAGGGCAGACTGTGTATACAGGGTGTTTGATAATGAAACCTGAGTGCTTTGCCCTGCTTGTAAGGTTACACAGCACCAAGTATTTGATTCAGCTAGTTAATTTCTTCTAGGATATTTTTGCTTTGCTTTTGGTGAATTTTTGTATCTCTGAACAAAAAATGAATGGCATCAAGCAGTTTCTGGACTTGGTGTAAATGAAGTGTTTTTATAGATATGTTATTGATTTAATGTTTTTCTAGTAATAAGCAAGATACCTGTTGTTTGTTTCTTGTTGAATTTTAATGGGAGAGTTGAATTTTTAGGTATCGAATTACAACCAAAGGAAAGTCACATAGGCCTATGTAAATAAACTGATATGTTGAAGTATCCATGTTCATTTAATGAATTTTTAAATGAAAAAAATACTTCTATTTTCCTTCCTAGTTCAAAACCTCTGTAAACCTTAACCCTATTAGTAGACTAATCTATGCTACAGAGTATTCAGTTGATAAATTATGATTTTTTCAACATACTTCTGTCAGTAAAAAAAGTGCCAGTATAGGCACAATTCTCCTTTCAATTTGTATAGGTTGTATCTATTCTTTGAGCATTTGTCTGGATTATCATCACCTGTTGACTGCAGATGAGATTTTAGCTATTGAGGTTTTCTCATTGGTGTTTCACGTGTCAGTCTACAAGCAGAAATGCCAAATCGTAAAACAGATTATGTAGGAAGAAAAAGAAACAGAAAATAAAGAAATTCAAACCATGGTTCTTAACATGCAGGCTTTTACAAGTGTTACATATTAGGTAGGCTGGAATTCTCAACCCCAGTGGTTCCTGACAGTTTGCTCTTTTGGAGGGTGGTGATGGTGTTAAATTGTATTTATGTTTTCAGTGGCTGTGTCATGCTGATGGAGTTTCAAGTTGATGATTTAAAAATAATTATGTTGGACATTATACTTTTTAAAATAGAATCACAGAGTGCTAATGGTTGGAGGGGACCTTAAAGATGATTCAGTCCCAACCCTCCTTGCACCACCTCCCACTAGACCAGGTTAGTCAAGGCCTTATCCAACCTGGCCTTGAACACTGCCAGAGTTGGAGCATCCACAACCTCCCTGAGTAACCTGTTCCAGTGCCTCACTGCCCTCACAGTGAAGAATTTTTTGCACATAATTAATTCTTCTGCCCTTATTTTTTGAACATACTCTGAGACTATGGCTCCATGGTACTACAGTTACTCTGGGAAACTTTGGGCTATCCTTGCTTATTGTTATTTCCCCACTTCAGCATACGCAGTCAGTGGATTGTCTTAACAGAGGAGTTTACCGAACCTCAGGCTATACTGATTCAGTAAAATGACTGTTAAAAAACTGAAGACTTTTTGTGGCATTTTTTCTTAAAAGCTGGTTATCTCAGTAATCCAGTTTAAAACTATTTTCAGGGCTACAGTCTGTCAGGAGCTGTGCGAGTGGGGTAGTAGAGAACTGAACGGGAAGGGACCTCCTAAAGCCGCTTTGCGTCTGGAGAATTGCGGTGAACTACAACTTGGGAAGCCTGCTGCATGGACCTCTAGCCATGCAATAAGGCCCACTTGCTCTCTAGGTTTGGTGGGAATTGCCTGCCACGGCTATGGAGAAAATTGCATGTTTGGGCAATGCATGCCACTTGTGCCACAAAGAGAGGCAGAAAACCCAAAGAGTTGAGTTGGATAAATTTTGTGGCCCTTCCACAAAATAGATTTACTAGCAAGTGGCTCTTGATAGTAGGGAGGTGTTTTGTGTTTGTTCTTAAAATGGATACAATGCAACAAAATCCATTGTGCATCTGCCTGTTTTTGTCTCCTATTTGAACATGAAAGGTGCTTATTTATTAATACCCTTAAGAGCTTGTGATGTATACTGTTTCAGTTGGATTTCTTAGGTTCTGAGATGTAGTCATCCAAGTAATACTTCTCTGATGTGATGGCTCTTCTCCTGCCTCAAAAGTAAATGAAACTACTTTGTTGATTAAGTGGGGAACTTTGTGGCTGTTGCTACCTCATGAGTTAGAACAAAAAGAAATTATATTCTGGTATATTAAAGCATGAATTATAAATTCTTAGAATGCAAATAAACTGCATGTAAGATCAACTTTCTCAGTTATATGATTGTATCCCTTACCCTTTCCTGTCTTTTGTTTCCTTGCAGTATAAAACAATTGCAACCTTAAGGTTAAATTGTACATATTGTTCAACTGTCCTACTCAGGCATACGCTGGAGCTTCTAGAAGTTACCTGTTGGTAAATTCTGCATACAGTCATCTGTAGAATTGCTAGCCTCTTAAAAGTGAATAGCTTTCTCTTTTGGTTTTGAGAACAAACTAGACCATCTGGTTTTGTCCAAAGCAAATATCCTGAAATTTTGCTTTAACATTTAGTTTTGAGATCTGTTCACAGTTTGCACTTCTTTCCATTTTTCTGCATTTTTACTATTTCCTAGAAAATTATTTTAGCGAAATGCTTAATGCATAATTTTTTTTCTTGTTGCTAATTGGGGTTTATCGGTTGTTATTTCAAATAATTTCCATTGTTTTCACTTTGAGCAAGTCTTGTGTATTGCATACTACTCAACTGAAAATTCAAGACTGTTCTGAAAAATTCAGAAATATTTTAAAATAAAAGGTTTACTGTTTCTAGAGGAATAAAGAAAACTAGGGTAAATACCAAAGTGCAGTTTTAACTTTTCTTTGCTGTCTGTCACCTTACTGGTGTTTCTCAAAGGCAACTTAGTCATGCAGCCAGTGCAGGAGATGTTTGTGGAATAACGCTCTTTCTGCAAATTTGTGGAGGCTCTCATTTTTTTATTTTTGAAAGGGAAGGATTATTATTCTAGACATTTGTGTTGTGAAAGTGTCCCTGTCATGTAAATGGTTTTCTGCTGACTCTTCAGTTCTTCAGTGAGTTTGATGAATGGCACAATTGTGAGTTTCCTTGTCCATTTCAATACAAGTAGGTGGAAGATATCTTGAAATACATGGATAAAAAACTAACACCTTCTGGTTGTCATTATTTCCTACTCAAAAAATTGTTTTCAGCTGGAGTGGAGGAGAGTAATAGAAGGTAGAAATGCAGGAACATTCTTGCATGTTGGGGATAGTAATGTTAAAGTCTTTACTATGTGTGGTGGGGAGTGTGTATAAGCTCTAAGGGTTTGCAAAAGTTTTGAGTGTGCAACATGTAATTTTGGATTTATCTGAGCTGTTGAACTTTTTATACTTTTGTATTTGATATGTGAGAACATACTGAGTTTTTTGTTTCTTTGTGTATATTGGACATAAAAGTGTGTTAATATTGGAAGAAGTTGCCCAGAAGTGTGAAATGTTCATCATCTAGATGGAGCTTAACTGCGCGATCTGATAGATCTATAGATCTGATAGATCAGTGCTGCTTTTAGCAGCATTTGGACTGATAAGCTTCAGACATCCCTTCTAATGTAAATATTCTATACTTTTGACAGGTCAGAATCCCAGTTTATAACATGGAGTTTACATCTGTGAAATTCAGAACTTAATTGAAACAAAAGTGCTTAATTGTGGATGTAGAGTTAGTGTGTGACACTTCAACTTAAATTCTTTGCAAGCAAAAAGAATTCTTTCATGTCCTGTTTCAAGTTTAAATACAAAATGATTTCCAAATCTCAGACAAACAAGGAGCCCACCTTATTCTGATGAGTAGGGGTAGGTGCTCTTTCTTTTGAGAATACCCACGGTCAAAAGAAAAATAAAAATCAAGGCTATTTCTTTCACACCTGATACTTCTCCTATGTAAGGGTCAATATTTAATCCTGTATTTATTCTCATATCAGGGAAGGATCCGCATTTTATTGGTAATTTTGCATGAATTTAGGACTGGAGGAATGTTATGGCGTTTTGCTCACTGATGTCAACAAGGAGCAGTGGTGATGTTACTCTTCTGTGAAATACGTGAGCCCTCTATTCTAAAGATTACAAGCCTGTCAGGCTAGAACATTGTTGGTTCTTCACTATTATATTGAAGAAATATCACGCAGGCTTTTTGGATGCTAGGTGTTTGTAACTGTTTGGTGAAGAGGGAATATCTGCTGTTTCTGGTGTAAGTTCTCAGCTGGTAGAGTATTGTCTTCATCATCGCAGAAGGTACCTTGCAGTGACACTGTGGGGATTTGGTCATGCTTGTAATTTTCTGAATTCTTCCAAGCGATTTACAGTGTATAGTGATAAATGTGTTTATTGATTTACATAGATGGAGAGGTTCCCTGGGTTTTGGCAAGCCATGGCTTACAGACAACTACTTTGACAACTAAAACGGATGGCAATGATGGCAAGACTGAACACCTAGAGTATATAGCCTTTGCTTTGGTTCCTGTTTTCTTCATCATGGGTCTCTTGGGGATCCTTATCTGCCATGTCCTTAAGAAAAAAGGATATCGTTGTACAACAGAGGCTGAAGAAGTAGAAGAAGAAAAACTTGATGAAAAAATAGGTAATCAAGTCTAATAAACAAATGCCTATTTCTGTACATTGCAACTACTATGAAATAATTTGTTGTGAGACTTCTGCCATTTCTGTGTCTATATTTGACATCAAAGCAGTATTAAAAATAATATTTTTGTTATTATATGTCACTTGGGGTTTGATCTTTGCCAGTCAAAACTAGGAGTGTTCTGCTTTCCCATGCAAGTCTGCTAACATCAAATAAGAGCTTACAGAGGGATCACAGTATCAGTATATTTGTTTGCAACTCCACAGCTGGAGTCATCAGATCATTTTTCTGCGTCTGTGTGCTGTTAACAACAAAGTATTAGTGTACATAGTGCTAGCTGAGAAGTGGCAAAAAGCTACCATTGAAAGCCTAAAATCTTAGTTTTATGTTTTGCAATCTGTCTTGGGGTGACTCTATCATGTGTATCCCCTATCATGCTCTATGCCCAAAAAGGCACAATACTACTTTTTGGGCATAGAGCATGATAGGGGATACACATGATAGAGTCACCCCAAGACACAATCCTAATTTGTTCCTGTTGTGCTGTCATTCTTATCTCGCTTCTCTTTATGAAACCAAGCCTTTGGACTGAATATCTTCATTCTGTTTTAAGTAATGTCTGCGGCTAATAGTTTTTTCTTAAAGACACCTTTGTTTTTATCCTAATGTTTGTTCATTTGTGCTCTTGTTTTTATTGTTCCTTATTCCCATCTATTCTTACCTGGGGAGAAAAAGAGGGTGTTATCATGTGGGAGGAGCTATAGTAACCTGGTACAGCATTTGTAAAATATAAGTAAAAACAAAAGTCAAGTCACTTGTAAATACTCTGAGCCTCTTCCTTTCTCCCAGCTAATTTCTTTCAGTAGGCTCATAATGAGTGCAAATGGCAGTGGCTCCGTGGTAAGGGTAGACCCATGTGGTGCAGTAATGATGTGTCAGTGTGTTCTTAACCATTAACTGCCTGGGGCATCTGTGCTGTGAGTGGAACTATCTGATTTGTTAGTTCCCCTGAGTGGGACAGTGAGGTGTGTGGTAATGAAATGGGGACATCTCCTGTGTCTCAGTGTCAGGATCTAGCTGTGTCTAAGTTACATTGCAAAGTTGCAAGTATTAAGATGAAGTGTGGGTACAGAGGTGAGGAAGCCTCTAATTTACTACATAAGAGAAGAATTTAGAGTCTAGCCTATCAAACTTGCCTCAACCTCATTTTTTAAATAAAGCATTATAACAATTATTAGGGAAGGGCACAGCTTTGCCTCTTCATTGTTTTAGTTCTGCCGTTGATCTTCTTCAGCCTTTTCAGGTTATTCTAGGGAAGCTTTTAATACTGTTAATGGGTGCATTCTGTTCCAAAAGTTTTCAGTCCTTGTAGATGTGGTGAAAAACTTAAAGTGAATCTCCCTCATACTAAAAGCCAGTAATACCTGTTTTAGAATAGTCACTTGAGACAGTTTAACAATTTGTTTTGGTTTCTTTTTTCTCCCTATCATTAGGTTTAGAAATGCTGCCTTCTTGTTTGTCTCCTCCTTACTAGCTAGAGAAGGAATTATGAAGTATTTTTGTGAAAATACTGAGCTTATTTAATTCTTAGCTGAATTTGTTAGGGCTGATGTATAGATGATAAACCTGTGTTCGTAGTCTTTACTGAATAAGGATTATAAAGTCTTATCTAAGCTTTCCCTCTATAGTGGCAACAGATCTTGCCTTTTTTTTTTAACGTAGTTTCTTTTGGTGTGTGTTCAGTTTTGGTTGTGACTTTTTTTATCACTATTTTGTTTTAAAATAGTTCAGTTCTTGATTCATAAGGCCAAGATACTGACAATGTATTTATTTCTTTGCACAGAAATGAATGAAACTATGCATGAGAATAGTGACACTGTGGGACAAATTGTTAACTACATCATGAAAAATGAAGGTATAGTATTGTGACATTGAAGTTACCAGCCCTTGTGATGGTGTTCTATGACAAATATGTTTTTTCAGATAGTCTGATGTATGGTGTATGCATGTGCTTGCATTTAATAACCAATTTGTTCATTCTTAGCTCTTTGAGATTATCTTCACAAGGCAGTAACTTCAAGGACAGTAGGGAAGTTTCTTGCTTACTTGAAAATTGTTTTGTATGGTAAATTCAGGTAATGCATTTCCAGGTATTTTAACTGTGTAGGTATTTGGGTTCTTTTTTTGTTCAGCCTTTTGCTTTGTTTGTGAAGTAAAAGCTCAACGTTGCTTTTCTTAGTGGCAGTGTTTAAAACCAGTGGAAACTTTTGTGTTTGTCTAGATTAAACTTTTTGTCCTGAAGTGATTCTTGCAGCTCTTGTCTGATGAGAGGCTTGTGCATAACTGAGACAATTGGGTATATAGCAGTAATGTTGAATTCTGTACGTGGTATCTTCGTGTGTGTGCAAAGTAAAGGATAAAGAGGAAGATGTGACTGAGAAAATAAAATCAAAGTTAAGCACCCCATGGAATGCTTGGTTACTTCAGAATGTATTTGCCCAATAGAAGAAATGTTCAGGAGACTGGATGTTTTTTATAGGACAAGAGCCTTCAGTCTTTTAATTTTACATTTGTAAAAATCAGAGTTCTAACCATTGAACTGCCTTTGAGTTACCTCTGAATGAAGACTATCCTCTTTTCAGGTTTGCATGTGGGGTTTTTTGGGTTTTGTTGTTTGAGGATTTTTTGTGTTGTTTGGTTTTTTTTTAGACTTAGTGCTTTGAGCTTGTGTATTTTTCCTTGAGATTGGGACTAGGTAATTCATGTGTTTTGATAAGAAGTGAGAAATTTATAGCTCTTGGCTGATAATGAATTTGCATTTTGTAGGGCTCACTTAAACTGATGTTTTCAATCTGAAGTTGTGTTAAACGTGTGAGGCGATTCAGAGATCTTGTTCAAGAGTTTTGTGTAGATGGCTACATTTCGTGGCTCGTACTGGGGTGGAGGTTTGAGTGAATATGAACTGCAATTTTAGTAGCTCATGTTAAGACTACCAATAGAATTATATTAACATTTTTTTCTGCAGTTTTCTCATGCGTTTTTGAAGATATACATAATGCAGTCATCTTTATTTTAGATGAAATTTCTTTGAGGAAATTTAATTTTGATTTTGTTTTTTTCTAAAGTTAGAACCGTTCACTTTTGAAGAGTTCTGTTTATTCTCATTGCAGCAAATGCTGATGTGTTAAAGGCCATGGTAGCAGATAGCAGTGTCTTTGAACCTGAAAGGTAATTACTCCTCACTGTAATGCATGTTTCCTGAGGCAACTAAAAGCATACCCTTTCAAAGGATCTTATTTCCTGAACACTTCTAAGACTACATCGCTTGCTTGAGTTACCAGCTAAGAGGATAATACTTTGATTTTCTGTTGTGTCTGAGTCCCTAAATTTTAACATATGCCCTGGGTTAGTGATTGGCTCTTCTGGTTATGTATTCTAGGTGCATGATAGTTTTACTGCATATTGGGCTAAAGATATAGATAGAGATAAAGACGCTGCAAATACTGGTTTACTTTGGGGTGAAGTTACATCCAAAGCTACTTTGACTTCAAAGAACAGAACAGCACTCATTTCATTTGTATGGATGCTAACTTACAAGAGACATCTCTTTCTGTGTCTCCTTTTGGTTTACTTTTTTCTTTATAATTGTGACAATAGACATTGGTTGACCTATCTCTTAAGGTTTTTCACTGCACACCTGTTTAGATAATTATGTAGAGAAAGCAGCTCTGCCTTAGATGTGTTGTATGTGTAAAAGAACTTGTAGATGCATCATATGTGAAAAGGTGCTTGTATCTGTATGTGAGTACTTTTAGCTATATCTATACTACTCTCAGTGCTCTTCATATATAACCGTGTGTCCATATTCAAGGCAGAGGAGATCGAAGTTCAAGTCGTATTGTGTCACCTATTAAAGGAGTAGGAGTATATAGTTTCAGCAAAAGATTTGAGTATGCAACTGTTAAGCACCTGTTCTAATGGTGAGAGGCTTGGTTATTGAGAAAAACCTTGAATTTCCAGAGAGATTTCTTCTCAATTACAGGTATTTTTAAACTTCTATGGTGCTGTAGAAATATTTCTTTGAATTTTTTGCATGGGCATGTGTAATGTTATCTTGGGAGTTTTAGACTGTAGTTTCAGTGGTGAATTAAACAGGAAAAGTAAGGAGGAGGGAGAAATGATTGCTCTTACAGAATTTGACAGATACTCCTGAAGCTTTTGTAATTAAGTAGAAATCCACTGTATTTCTTTGCAAGTTCAGCTCACTACGAAACTTTCTAATGATAGCAATAGTAATGGCTGAGTAAAATCTACACTTCTCTCACTTGAAGCCAGTAGTTCTGTCTTTGCTTCAGATACTGAATAACTTTTACTTCCCTAATAGCATTTTCTTGTTTATTTGAAGACCATTAAATATCTCCTGTCAATATTTTTATTTTGAAAATAAGCATCCAAGTAACTCCAGTCTTCTCTGGCATGTTTTACTTCTTTAATTTATTATTTCTGCTCCCCTTTGGAGTCTCTTCAGTTTGCTAGTATTTTTCTTGAAATAACATTTCTAAACCTGCATGGTGGGATCAGATGTGGCATGATTAATACTGAGTAATGTAAATTTAGGTTCACAGGTTATACTTCTATTATTTCCACTGTTAAGTTGTCCTTTTTAAGTAAGAACATTGTTAATGATTCATGTTCAGCTCATGATCCTCTTTTGCTGAATGATCATCTGTCTCATTGCTTTTTAATCTAGGTTTGTGTAAAGGTTTTCTGCTAAAACACTGAAAATTTGTGTTGCCTTTACTACAGTACGTCCAGTATTTTTACTAATATTTGTTTATGTGTGAATGTCTTTCACATACATGTTCTGCTCTCATCATTCTAATTTCTTATCTTGACCTCTACAAGTTACTTTGGGTGACCCAAAGTCTATGGGTACTTTATTCTTCTATTCTGTTACCCAGTAAACTATCTAAAACACTGAATATCATTACGACCAAAAAAAACCTCATTTAGTGTGTCTTTCCAGTTTCGTCGCAACTACAGATATATTACTTTCTGTATGTGTTTTTAATTTTTTTTGTTACAAGGTGTGCTGCCTTACTCTACAGTTATTTCACCTTTCATGAGCTCTGGTCTTCTTTAGGAGAATGTGTTACAAGACAGTGTCAAAATTGATGCTGAAGTCCAAAAGAAGTACATCCGGTTTCTATCTCTGCTATTTGTTTGTCTGTTTTAGAAGAAAATTGGGTTGTTTTGATTAGATACTCTCAAATGCCTTTTGGAGGTTGTACTGCTTTTTTCTTTCTTTCTATGTACTTAAAATTTTATTTTTTTTCCCTGAAACTGAATGATCTGTTGTTTCCTCTTGTCATTGTGGTAGACAATTTTAGTTTTGCCTCCTTTCAATATTGTGGGACTGTGCTCTTCTTCTGTGAGTTCCTTGAGATCCTGTAACAATTCTGAAATACTTTCTATAGTTCTCCAAGGTAGTTCTTTTGTGACTGTAATCAGCTTATTAAATGTCTTCATCAGTATAAGTTCATGTAACCTGTTCTCTTCTACTTCAGCGTGATTTTTTTCCTTCTTGATTTCCTTGTCTTTTGTGTTAATTACCTTAACCACATGGTTGCAGCTGAACTAATTAGTGAAAGTGATTCTAACTGCAAAAATATACTGTTGAAGGAAACCTTAGGCTGGACATCCTCACAAATAAACGTTCCATGTACAAACTAGCTATTCACTAGACATAACTGAAGGTTGGATTTCATACTTTTTCCTTTTTGAGAAACAGTATTCCATAGTAAACATTAAACTTTCTTTATTTCTTTTTCCTACACTTCATTATCTCCTACCTCTCCTGAGAGTCCAGTGAGTCCAGGGACTCCTTTGTCACCGGGTGTTGTTCCGTTCAGACACAGCTGCAAAGCCCATCACTTCCATACTGTTGGAGGAGTGGTAGAAAAGGACGTTTGTACTCGCTGTAGTCACAAACGATGGCACCTTATAAAACCAGCTCAAAAATCTAAAGAGAACCGAAGAAGTCGTATTGGAGAAGTTACAGTCCTTTCTGTGGGAAGGTAAGGCCTAGGTCATTTTGATGTATACTTCTCTTAGGAATGCTACAGTGGCCACTGTTGGATCAGATGTCCACTGATTCTGCTCTGTTTATAACATCAGTGATTTTTTTTTTAATAACCCTGTTACTATTAGACTGAAGTTATTTCTGGAAGAAGTAAATGTGATTTTCTTTTTTCTTTTTTTTAAGAATTGTGTAAAAAATGGAGATTTATGGTGGGTATAAATCTAAGCCTCTTGTTTGATCGATACAGGCTAAAAAGAAACAAGAATTGCACACTAATAAATTTCTCTGTTTCTGAATTTGGTATTTCTCAAGTAAGTGTGAGGCTATAGAAACCACTTCATTCTCTTTGTTATTTCTAATTCCTACCTTACGTTGTAGTTGTTTTTGAAAATTACTGTTCTAAGAAGTGGTATGCAATCTGTGGATTCTGCTTCAAAACACAATTCCCTGAGAAAGAGTGATTCAGCAGTAGTGAGTACTGGAAATACCTGTAGGTAATAGGAAGGAAGATGCTCTGAAGTGAAGCAGGGTCCATGTACGTGTCTGCTCTGACATCCTGTTCTTGGGACCTGGAAATTTGTTCCCGCCCATGCTATTGGTCCTGAGTATGATCTAACTGATCTCTGGGGAAATACAAGTGAACTTTCTTTTGCTCACCTCAGATTTCGAGTCACAAAAGTGGATCACAAGTCAAACTCCAAAGAACGGAAAAGCTTGATGTCCGTTACTGGTGTGGAGAGTGTCAATGGTGAGATGCCTGCCACGCCTGCGAAACAGGAAGGGAGCGAAGCACCTGCCACACCTGTGAAACAGGAAGTGCAAGAGAGGAGAAGTTCAGAGTAAAATGCAGGTATCAAACATTTTAGTGTTTGTAACTCGTACTGAAAGTATTATGTTGTGAAATATGTGAAAGTAATCAGTAAAGTTGAAAATGTATCAGTTGTGTGTGAAAACTTGTCTTTCAATTTCAATATTTTCTACACAAGTCTGCAAAAATTACGTTTGATCACTCAATTAATGATAAATTAATAAAGGCCTTTTTATCCACTAAATTCTTATCTAATTGTTTATTCAGACTTTGTAATTAGAGTAGGTGTTGAAATAGAAACTTCTTTGTGGATGTGGCATCACTAGTCCAACAGATAAAACGCCTGCATATTAATTTTTTTGCAATGAACAGTGGCTCAGATTTAGTGGCAGCGTGCTTATTGCCCAAAACAAACAAATGCTACTGACAATTGTATCACTGGAATAACTACAGTTATTCAATAACTACAGCTGCTTCCTTATGCTTGCTGCTTTGTACTGCATGCTTGTATAAGATGATTGCTTACTAGATACTTCTCTGATAGATCTGTGGAGCTTTGACTAATAGCAATGGAGACACATGAAGCTGCTGGTCTCACAGGAATCCAACTAAGCCAGGCGTTGGGGTTTTCTTGTGAGTCATTAAACTTCAGTGAATTGCTTGAGTTACTCTATTAAGCATGTGAAAAACATGTCCGGCATGGTTTTGAAGTGCAATCCTCACTGTGGCTTTTTTTTAGTAGTTTAGATAGCTGGGGGGAGAAAAAACCCTGGAGTTTACTATGGTTTGCCTCTATTTGATGACATGCTGATGGATAATATGAAGGGGAAGGGTGGTTTTACACAAATGTGATTCAAAATTCAGACTTGACCCTTGAGGAACAAAGATTCTGGGGTGACATAGTAAAGGTACCGGAGTTGAAGAAAGTGAACTAAGTGCATAGTGCCAAACTCTCTGTATACTGAGAGAGAGGATAAAATTATGTTGTGTCAAAGTACTGGTAACCTCAAATGGAAGAGGGAAATGCACGAGAGGAAATTGGGTCTATTTAGAAAAGCAACAACACTCAAATGCCCTTTAGTATCTTGAGCTTAAAGTAGAGAGCTGGTATGTGGTGGGATACTTCCTCCCAACCCTTACTGGCAGTACAGGTTTGACTGTTGAACTAAGCAGAGTGTATTTGTCTGGCCTTTATGCCTTGTTATGTATCACTATATTATACCCAGTTTTTTTTGAACCATTGCTATAGAGGAAGAGACTTGGAGATGTGGTACGCTTCCAAATATTAAAAAAGTTATGGAGGGTAATGAAGTAAATTGATTTTTTTTTCTCAGTGAATAAGAAGACAATGATAGGCTAAATTACAAGGCGGTGGAGTTCAGGTTTCAAAAGTTAAGAAATTGGAATAAGCATCTTTATTGCTGGACGTTTATAAGAGCAGACTGGATAAATGCTTGTCCATGCCAGTGTTTCACTTTTTGTTCTGTAGCACATTTTGGCAAATCACAGCTGCCTAGTGGCTGCTGTTTCATTGTTGCAGTGTAATCTGTGAAAGATCTACAGATGTCAGTGAAAGGCAAACTGCACTCTTATTTTCTGATTCAGAATAATGTCCTTGTGCTCAGGGTTTTTTTTATGTTGGTGTGGTTTCTATTTCTTCCCTTTTTAAAAATCAATATTAGCTAAATGCAATAGGAGATAACATCTTCCTTCACTGGATTGGTATTTCCATGCCCAGCTAATCGTTTTGTTAGTTCTGTGACTATTTTTATTTCTTCTCTATATCTTTAGTGGTAGCATCATCAGATGCTCGTAATTCAGGTTTTTTTTCTACTTAAAGGCAAGCTAGTTATCTTCTCTTTAAGCATGAGAAATAGAAAGAATAGAGCATATATGAAAATAAATTTCAGTGCACCTTGATTAAAAAAACCCCATCATTTTGAAATCACTCAAAATGTTTTGTAGTCCAGTTTTCTCTCTTAATTCGTTCTTTCCTCTTCTAAATAGGAAAGCTGTTCCCTGTAATTACCTAAAAGTTCTATAAATTTAAACCATCTCTACTTTAATTTAAAAATAAGCTGTTCTCTAGAGAGATATGATAGTAAAGCTATAAAAAAAATGTCCATCTGTAGCAGCTTTTTATTGTAGAACCTCCCTTAGGATTAAAGTTTTGCCCCTTCTGAAAACAAATAGTCTAATAGCAGAGAAATGGCTCAGCAGAATATTTTAATGGTCTCTCCAGTCCAACAGAGCTGTTTTGTAAATCCTCTGGGAAACTAGCCAGGTCTGTTTGATGTGCACTACAAAAAATAAACAGATCTTGCTTGAAAGAGTATGATACTGTTCCCTAGCATGGTTCTAGGGCAGTTTTTGTCTACTGGCATGAGAAGCTGTTCATGTGTAAACAGGTAGTAGTTAGAGCTTTACTTCAACTACTTATTTCAGACTTCTAATAAATTATTATAGCCCAGTTTACTGAAACTGAATAAATAAACAGCATTTAAGACTTTTGTGCCTCTAGTCAATACATTTCTGATTAAAAGCTTATCGTTTTGGGGGAATTTGACTCAGATCTTCAGATGCAGAGGAAGAAGGAAGACATAAATGTGTGTTTAATTGCTTCCAGAAAAAGTTTTTTTGTCATTTAGAGGCAGTAGATTTGTGCCTTGTGGCTGGCTTCAACCACTATTACTGAGAGTTCCTGTATGAAGTGGAATGCCTGAGTTGGACAGTGCCTGAACAACGTAGCATTGCTGATTGCATGTATTCCCTGCTACTCTCAAGTCCAGGGTTTTTTTTCCCCTAAACTGACATGTTCTGAAGTGACCTCTACAGTGTTTCAGCTTATCTAGTGTCTTGCTGGCTGCATCATTTGAAGTTGTAGCATGTCTTCTCTATGTCTTCAAGGTCCATGTTCTCAGCAGACTCCATTTCATCAGTTAATTTTATTTTGGATATGCTTAGTGGCACATAAAAAATGTAGTAGATACACGGCTGATAAGTCAAAACTTTGAGCTGAGCTCTTGCACATCCATTTTAAGCTACTGGGTAAACAAAAACTGGTACTGGTATGCTGAAGCTATGTAACATTTTCCGTTTCTGGTGCTTTGCACTGTGGTGTGATTTGTCAGTTTGTCCGTGTGTTTGTCCATGCATTTCAAGAGTACTACCTCAATTTTTAGTTCCTCTTTAGGATTTCACATGCTGAACTTGGAGTGCACGGCAACTACTTCATGTAATTGTGGCTATTTTTTTTCCATTTCAGAGCACCTGCTAAATTTTTAATTGGTGTGTCCATCCTAAAACTAATTTTGCTATTCAGGTTTATTTTTAGAATTGTTTTCTTCTCTTACAGGTGGAACTTTTAGAAGAAGATTGTCTGCAAGCACTTTGGAGAAAACTGAAAACTCCCAAGAGATGCATACTATTTAAGGAAATGTATTTATGGCAGTGTAGCATTTTACAAGTTCTGTGATGTCATTCCTGCAAGGTTAAACACTTAATGGTTTCTGACCAGTAAAACAGTAAGATTTAGACACTTAAATACTGTTGAGCTGTGTGGACATCATAATGAATGGTTTCATCTTGGAAAGAAAACATACAAGTTTTTGGACAGGAAAGGTAAAAGCTTTATCAAGTCTTAAACTTTTTTTGTGCTTAGACAAGCATTTTTAATGAGCTCAATGTTAAGAATAATACAATTACCTTGTGGATAGACTACATTCACCCCAGTGGTCCAGCTGGATTTTTCTTCTCCTGTTCTGCCCACTCCAGAATTGACAAGTGTTTGCTGAAGATAAAAGCCAGCCTTTGAAAGATGAAAATATTCTTTTAATCTAACTGCTTGTAGCCACGTAAAACATACAAGGAAATAATTACGTCAGCCAAACCTCCATGTGTGCCTTTAGTACATAAGCCCTCGAACTCTGTGCAGAGTACTTCACAGTAGAGACTGGTTCAGTTATATGCAGATGTTAATTTAAATTGTTGTTCCCCGGACCCGTACCTCTGCCTTACTACTTAACACAGGCTGAAGAGCATCTTTTCCTATGCAGTTGGGTGAGCTCTTGGTGAGGTTACTTTCCTCAAGGCCTTTTGTTCTCCTGTTTTCTTGTAACTGCTCACTCCTATTTGAAGAGTGCCTAATAGTTTTGCTTTTCTTTTTTTGTTCTTACCCACAGGTTCCTTATTAAGCTAAGGCAACATATTTCAACCCTTAGATAAGGATATGGAGTATTTGGCATTAAAAAAATTATGGAATATATACTAAAGTACTTCAGAGTGGCTTTGTTGGACTGAGGGTAGCTGTATTCATTGGCACCAAAATCTTAAGCCAGTGTTACATCCTTCATATTTTAAGTGTGACTTAATGCTAAAATTACCATGATATTGTGATGTTAATTCTTTGTATCTACTTATGACCTCTGCTTTGTCCTGTTACTTGTTTTGGGGAGGGAAATCTCTGTAATACTTAGGCAAACTTTTCTGTGTAATAGAAACTGAGAAATGTCAATTGTTCTGAGTGCCTAAGGATATAAGCTCTAATGTAATGCATTTTCGTAGAGATTGCACTATATTCTGAGAGCTATAACTTAATCTGCTTTAAGAACTCAGTGAAAATCAGTGTATGTTTTTGAAGTGGATTTATTTTAAATTGATAACATCAATCTTTGTAATACAAGTGCTCTAAATTGTGTTTCTCCTTCATATCTGAAAATTGTGTTTCTTCATTGATTTATGCAGTGTTTAACAATCAATGTGTACAAAATTACTCTTCTTGCTTGTGTATTAGTTACTCGCATGTCTTGTCAGGAAACATCATGGTTTTTCACTCTTGCTGAAAGTGTGGGCTGCTGATGGTCTTCCTTCTATGTGTATCCACAAGATACTGACTGGACCTATCAATATGTACTTTTCAGCGACGCTATATTTGCCAAAAGTCCCACCACTATGCACCCAAACTTTGAAAATAATAAATGGTTTATTGTTGGTTTTGAAATGGATATTTTTAGAGGTAATTGTCTGTCCATGAGAACCCAAAATAACTGTTTGGCCCGGACTCTAACTTCAGTGTTTAGCATCGCTGCTCCCATATTTTTAAATTTAGTTTGTGAAATCTCTTCAATATTTAAGTACAGTATAAAGACCAACCTTATCTTACAGGCATGCATTAAGCTTCACATGATTATTTGTGTGGAGAATATTTCTAGAAGATTTAATCAGTATTGGTTGTAGTAATTAGCTTTCAGCTTCTAAGAGATTGATAGCTATGAGTATAAAATGTTAATGGAAAAAGGGAGCATTGGAGAAAACAGCGGTCTTCAAATAGTTTTCAGAAAGAAGATACACAGTTACAGACTGTCCCTAAAGCTTTTTCTAAAAAAAGAGCAGTTTCTCTTGATACTGTATTTTGATATATGATGGGTTAGTACTGCGAATAAATGTCAAAAGGATGGAAGAAAGTTTAAACAGTAATATGTATTTTTTTACTTATTTTAAAAGTAGTTTCTATTTTGATTCCATTGAAAATATGTAGAATAAAAGGAATAGAAAGATGTTGGATATGTAAAACATTGTTTACCTGTATAAAGTAATTATGTATGGTGTTATAAGATCTGATATGTGCAAGAATTGAACTTACGCATTGCTACCTAAGAGAGGATTTAGAAACTGTGCCTGTTTTATTGCCTTTAACACTACACTGCTATTTTGTAGGGGTGTGGATATTGCCATATTAGTCTGCTTTTCTTAAATATGCATATCAAATGTATTTTTAACAAAATAGTTTATATACAACTTTTATACTACCAATCAGTAAATAAAAAATATTGATTCTTAAGCTTGCTTGTGACTTCCTTAAGCCTTCACCCACTGAGTGAAATTTAATTTTTACACAATCTAGATGTAAAATGCAGTCTCTTTGCCTCTTAAGTTTTTGTTTATGGAGGCAGTGAGGTTAGGTTATAGTGTGATATGCTTCAGAGCAGTTTTATTTTCTTCAGAAAGGACAATTGCAAATACTACTTTCGTTTCATTTTAAATGGGACAGAAATCTGTGCTTTAACCCAAGCTGGTATCTTAGATTGAAAGTATCAAGGCTTTTAACTTTTTGTTTTAATTGACATGGAGCTATTAAAAAATACTCGGTATTATTCTTAATTTTTTTTGCAAGGCAGGGAATGAAAAATCCCAAATGACAGGAAGCTCTTTGCAGTTGTTTCCTCTCAGCCTGTGTCTGTCTGTGATACTACAATGCTTAATTTGTTACATTATGTTCTCACAGATGACTGTGATCTGTAAAGGGCATTAAAAGTGGGTTTTGCTGTATGAATAGTGTGAAGGAGGCTGGAAGCAAGTTGTGGCTAGCTCAGATGGGATTATCAGTGTACCATCCTGTTTGCAGGTTTGGGGTTTTTTATTATTTCAGTGTTCCTAGCAGCATCATGTAGGATGCATTTTGAGCTCTGTATTTGAATTTCAGAAGTTGATATACAGCTGTGATTTATATTCAGAATGTAAAAAAAAAAAAAAAAATTCCTTCCAGGCCTTAATTTTCAAACAGAATTGAGACACTGCTGCTGCTGAAGCTTCTGGAAATTCCATACACTATGTGAGTTTCATTTTCAGGGATTTTTTTTTTGTTTGTTCCTTTTTTTTTCTACATAAGAATTCTGTGTAATACACAGCTTTTTTTTTTAGATAATATGTACATATATTGAAATACAAGAGGATTGCTGTATTAAAGTTTGAGGACTTCTGTTATAACTGGACTGACATAGACAAGTTCTCAAAAGAAACACACAAAATTTTTTTCAAGTAGATTTTGGCTTTTTTACATGGATAATTCTTTTATTACTTTTTCCCAATGCAGGCACTTCATTTTTTAGTAAAGCATTATTCCAAAATTCAGGATCTTACCTCATGCTGCTGTAGTACTGGGTTGGAATGTGAGACTGTCTCTCCTAAAGAATTAAGTTTCCTGGATGTTTAGTGGTTGTTGAGGACTCCCACCTGTGCCCTGTAGTTTGAAGTGTGAATCAATTTTTATCTATTAATTTAGCGTTTCTGTGCACTTTAGGCTTGTTCTTTTCTTTTCCCTGCTAAGTGAGTAATGCTACTGCTAATGAGTAAACAAGAAAAGAGTGATTAAGTTTTGGGTATCTAATATTAATGAACAGCATGTAAGACTTGGACAAATAAAGATGGATTTAGATTTAATTTTTTTCTCAGTGTTTTGTGAAACCCTGTATTTTGGGATTTTGTTTGAGGGAGGTTTAGGCTCAAAGTACTGGCATCTGAAATTTCCACTTGTTTTCTTTTTTAACATTAAATTTTTAGTTTTTTTCCAATGGTAGGGGGCCTGCAGTAAGGTGCTGCTGGTCTGTTTACTCAAGCCATGATTTGATGGTATCTCGTTCTTTCTGGGTGCTCCCTTTCCCCTCTCTGAGGGGGCTGGCTGATTCTGGAGCTACCATTGCGCAGAGCTGGAAGGCCCTGGCAGCCTTGGAGCTGCCTTCCCGGCAGGTTAAGGTCATCTGCTGAGGCAAAACTAACAAAATCATATGTAAGGCTGGAGCAGGATAAGGAAAAGGAAGCTGAACAGTTTGGGAAAGTAGGAGTCTGTTCCTCTAACTTTCAAAGAAAAGGTAGGAGAGATGCCAGGCCTGTAGTGCTAGAAGTAAGAAGGCGACAGAAGCCTTCAAACAGACATTACAAGGTCTGAAAGCCCTGTGCTGTTACAGTAAGCAGCCTCCAAATTATCTGTTGCTCCCAATTTATCTGGAGGAAAAGAGTGGGTCGGTGGTACATTTTGCTACTAAGTTTGGATAAGTGAAGCCAAGTCTCCTGTTGCATGGCCTTAGCGCAGAGCCAGTTACGTGAGTAGTACTTGACCATCTGTTTCTGTATGTCAGGCCTTGTGTGGGTCGATGTCGGTCTTTGGCTGAGTAGGCCTGTAGTAACTGAAACACCTCTTAAATTACATCTGGGCAGCCTCTAGCACAGTAGAGATGCAATGGCATCGAGTGTAGCTGCAGCTACAATACAGAGGAGGATGTATTAGCAAATGCATTTTTCTACCAGTGTAGCCCCTCAGCTTTATATGTGTAAACCTTACCTCTGATGCCCCCTTCCCTTGTTAGCTGTCCTTTCTTTGCCTGTTTTCAGGCAGTCATCCCAGTGCTGTCTGTTCTGGGCTGCAGAGTTGTTAGATGTGCAGCAGAGGCGGACAGGGGGCTCTTGTGCTGGTATGGCGTGATTGTGGTGGTGGTCTTGAAATGCTCTTGGGAAACAGAGAGCATTCACTGTTCATAGCTGTCAGCATGAAGCAGAACAGCAACAGCAAAACAACTAACAAACCTAGCTGGTACCTGATGCAGAGGGGCTGGTTTGGAGAGGTACGACTGGGGAGGGCAGGTTCAGAGAAGAGGCAGCAATGGAAGTGTGAAAGACTTGGGAAGATGGACTGAATAGTAGTGATAGCGCAGAAGCAGTTTGAACTCGTCTCAGAACTGTTCTGAAAAATTGACTGTTGCTCCGTGGGTGTAATTAGATATCCAGCTAAATACTCAGGTAATAATACGGTTTGATTTTCATATTGAATAAGATAGTATTTTGAAATGATTATATTAAAATAGTATTTAACTATTGGTCTTCAATATTGATTTACAGTAAGAATAATTATCCAATAAAACCAGCAATCTTAGGAGAGCCTTAAAATAAAATACCCCTAATATTTCCCAAATCTTATTTTCAAAGGTCTCTACACACATATGCGTAGAGAGACAGGAATGCAATATTTTCTGTCAGGTGTAAGCAGATTTTGTGTGGAGTAACTGAATTACATACTTGCTGGCAGCAGAGGGAGCTATGAAGCTTTTATTGATAATTCAAGGTCAGAGTGGGTCAGTGGAAAAAAATTAAACCAAAAAATTTGAAAAAGTCCTAATTTAATGGGAGATCTGAGGTGCCTCATGGGGCTGGGGCAGAGCTGTGGCTAGTCAGGACCCAGCAACTGAGCCCCTCTCCTGCCCTGCAGTGGCCTGGAAGTAGCTGCTGCAGTTATTAAAAGGAACAATGTAAACTTCTCCCTGAGCCAAATTTTTAATCAAAGCAATGAGGAAGAACAGGATCTGTGTGTCGTATGTCAAAACAATAGCAGCGTGCATCGCCTGGTAATTAACACTGGTGCATGAATCTGGAGAAGTAATTCCCAGTCAGGGTGGAGTATGCATATTCTTTTGTAAGACTTTTGATAATTTGTCTTGATTTTGATTAATGCTGGATCTCTAGTATGGTTGTTTTTTTGCAGATGCTAATTGGATGAGTTTTTTATGTAAGTCTATGTAAACAGCAGGTTGATGAGTAAAAGGTAACCAAAATCAGACTGGCATTGTTCTGGCAAAGTATGATGTATACTTGTTAGATTAACCCCTGTGCCACTTTTACCTACCAAACTGAAACTGTGGCATTAAAAATGTGTAATATTTCATCTGTTCTGGAGACTTACTCTGGAGAAACTTGTACCACTTCTGGGCACTAAAGCAAAATCTCTTTCTGTAGTGCGTCTTGTATTGACATCATGGTTCAACCTCAGCCAGCAGCCAGGCCCCAGGCAGTTACTGGCTCACTCCTGCACTAATGGGATTGAGGAGAGAATTGCAAAGGTAAACACTGGAAAACTCGAGGGCTGAGATGAAGACAGATGAAGACAGTTCAGTAGGGAAAGCAGAAGCCATACACGCAAGCAAAGCAAAACAAGGAACTGCTTCCCATGGGCAGGCAGGTGTTCAGCCATCCCTAGGAGGGCAGGGCCCCATCACGTGTAACAGTGACTTGGGAAGACAAACACCATCACCCCAAACGTCTCACAGTGGCCATGATGTTCTATGGTGTGGAATATCCCTTTGGTCAGTTCAGCCCACCTGTCCCAGCTCCACTCCCTCCCAGTTTGTTTTGTGCACCTCCCCACTGGCAGAGCATGAGACAAGAAAAAGAAGTCTGACGTAGGATAAACATGACTTCCCAAAAAAACAAAACATCAGTGTGTTGTCAATGCCATTCTTATTCTGAATCCAAAACACAGCGCTTTAACAGCTACTGAGAAGAAATTATCCCAGATGAAACCGGGACAATTGAAATTATGGACATCTGCATGGATCTTTTTTTTTTTTTCTGAAGATTTTGTGAAAAAGCTAATCTGAGGAATGCCCCTAAATTATTTAATGCATTATTTCTGGAAGAGGATCTCAAATAAGAACTACAGAGATGTGAGATGGAAACAACCTAGGTTGTTAATTCTTGGCCAGATCCCTATGGTTTGTCCTCAAATACCTAAACAGAGTTTTAATCTCATTCATACATTCATTTTTCTCTGTAGTTATCTTACCTTTGTGACTTAACCTTCCTTTCATTTTGCCTAAGTCTAGGTAAATTACTTGGTACTGGCTCCAAGTATTAAGAGCAGGGAGGGGATAGGATGTGTGATCACAGATTGTTGAAAATCTGGCCACGCTTGAGGTTAAGGTGAATAGCCGAGGGTGTTGCCTTTCTGCTTCTGCACCCTCATAATAATCAAGCTAATCTCTAGCTCAGAGTAAACAGAAGGGAGTTTAATGAGCAAATAAATGACTTAAGCTGCTGTCTTCATGTGACATGTTTTTACTGTGGGGTTGGTTGAGTACTTAAGTTGTCTTCAACCTGACATAATATTGGGATGCTGTATTTCTCGAAAGACTCCTAGGATTTTTTGTTTTGTTAAAGAAGCAAAGGTTTCTCAGTTGCCAGTGTACAGTAATTGAACCATGAATTAAAGCAAAAACCTGTTAAATCCTGTTTATAATAATTTCAGTCAAGGTTCAGAGCAGAGAATAATGTAACCTTGATAGCTTTGATCGCAGTCATTGTGAGGTGACTGTTTGGGATGTGTACTTCAACAATTGGATTAGAAAAAAAATCAAGAGAGGCGATGTTTTTCGTGCTTCTTTGAAAGAATCCTGTTTTCCAAACTAAGTTGTACAAGGGAATATTTCTTTTCTCTGACTAAAGGAGAAAGAGGTAGGGAGTGGGGGAGTAGCTACATGTAATGAATTCTGTTGTGAAATTGGAATAAACCATTTAAAAAAAGTTAAAATGGCATTTAACAATAAAAAAAAAGTTATTGCTGCTTATGTTAAGGCATTAAATCACTATAATATTTGTAATTTTTATTACAGAGTCCAAGATACACATTTAGATTCTTCAAAACATTAAACAGTTCATAGTTTGAAATTGAAAAAGTCCCAAAGCAGGTGGGACAGAATTTGCAGAAGTGGTCAGCAGTAGTACCATTTTAGGGGCAGGCAGTATTTCCTGTTTTCTTTTTATTTAACTAGTTCAGTTCAAGCATTGTCTGATCTGAAGTTTAGGATTGTGATGGTTCAAAATGAAGGAAAGCTTAAAAACAAACCTCCCTGAGATGCCAAGTAAAATTATCAATGAGAAGGGAGTCCTAAGACTAATGTCTCTAGTATTGTATGTGAATGCATGAAATTTCAAAAGCTTGGCCAGGGAACAAGCTGAGGAGTTTCTGTTTTGATTTCATAATTGTAAGGAAAAAAAGTCTCTGCCAAGGGCATTTCATGTTGGAAAGACCAATGAAAAAATTTTGATCTGCTTCTAACAATTACTCAAGCATTTTGCGATATCTGTGTTCTAAAACGTAGGACACGATGTCTGAAAGGAAGTTTTATCAACAGAACTGTTTAAAAATAAATTAGTTTTTAATATAGAATGACTTTCATAAATTAACTTCCTTGTGTATTCAGCATGTTAAAGAAGTTTTAACACATTTAATTTTGAAGTGATGCTCTTGTACAATTTAGTGGATCCAATTTCCATGTACGTGCAAGGAGATACTGAAATTCTAGAGAAGTAATCTATTAAGATTCATTGTTTCAATGTAATTAAAATATATAATATAGGCATTTGAATAAATACATGAAATACCATATACACAGACCTTAATAAATGTTGAGATACTATATTCTCATCTAGCAAGTTGAGATACATTAGTAAGAATTAATCTTTTGGAAAACTAAATCACATTTAGGAAATTGAAACTACAAATACAGCATAAGGTCAGGATTAATTTTTAAAATTTTATTTCCAAGTCAGTATTTCTTGTTTCACCCCTCAAATGATGATAAAAATGGTATTTTACTTCCAGTAGCATTTTTTCTCTGTGATTTTCTGTTTTCTCAAGTTATTGAATTTTACTCTCACAATTGCCTGAGCAAAATGGATTCTTCAAGCTGGCAGTGTTTGTGTTTATTTGAATCAACATCTGATGGACTGAGTAAGATTTCATTCTCACAATTATTTAAAATCTGGTTTTTCTGGAGTAAATTGAGTGTGGTACTTAAAAATTATTTCTCAAATAAGCGATTCTTTCACGTTAATTGTGAAAATTGTTCTATAGTCTGAAAAATGGCAAAGAATTCCTGACACTCAGCAGTGTCATGGTAGAGTTGAAGGTATATAAACACATATATAAATATAAAATGCATTAAAATGTTTTCTGTTTTTTTTTTTTTAATTTAAAAACTACACTGGGCTTTTTTACATAGCAGGTAAGAGAAGTCTGAATGTTGGTGTTACCTCATAGGTTTATTTTATGGAAGCTTTCCATATTCCATATGACGTAGGTTTGAGATATGCAGATGCCCAATTTTTTTGTTTGTTTGTTTCTTTTTTTTTTTTTTTAAATTATGTGTGAGAGAACACTGAGCAGTTATTTCCATTGCAGAGAATAGACTTGCTTTATGGTGGGTTTTGCCTCTTATATTTATGACAATGAGAACTTGGGCTGCAAGGCATGTAATGTCTGCGGCTCAGCTACTCCCTTGCAGAGGGTTTCAGCCTGGTGGCCCACGGTTGCAGGCAGTTGCCCATAGAGGAGTTGCCTGGTTTGGGTTGTCCGGGCTGGGTCTAGGAGCTCTCCTCTAATATGTTTTAATGCTTGGGGAGCAAGGCAAGAAACTTGCTGTGATTTGCACTTGAAGTTCGAGCTGGAGCTCAGGTTAGAAAAATCTGACTGAGTGGATGTTGAAAAAATGAGTTAAATTTTCTGAGGTGTTTATTGCATTTCTTTCTTTAACATCTTTTTTACTTGAATTGTTTTTCATGGTTCATGTCATGGTGCAGCACAGGGCTGCTGGCTCCCTGCGACTGGGATGTGGGGAGTAGTGGGGGCTCCCTGGGGATAGCAGGGCTGGATCCCATAGCCAGAGTCTGTCCCACTGCCCCAGCCAGGGCGTGGGGCAGCCGAGGGCACCAGGACAGTCCCAGCACAGGTATCTCCGGCAGGGCCATGGCCGGGCTGGCAGGGTCTGGCCCCTCTGTGGCGGTAAATGAGGTCCGAGGCTCCAGGCAGGGCAGGGGGAGCCCTGCGGTGGTGGGCAGGGACAGTCAGGACTGGTGACACTCTCAGCATAACTCATAATCAGCAATGTGCCGACACTCTTTCACTGACTTGCAGTATTGCAGTAATCTTTGAAAGACAAATGCATATGTAAAACTTGTATTCACTTATGAAAAGGCTTAGAAGGACCTATTAAAATAGGAAAGTGGTAGAGAAATCAACAGTACTACAATATTTTAAAAACATATAAAGCTTTTTTATTTTACAGATACAATGTTGCGGCTTCTGCCTGTAGCTGAATGTAGTTCTCTAGAAGCCGAGACTTTAGGTTTAAATTGCTCCTAGGAGTATCATTAATGTTTTGAGAAATTGAAATCAGCATATAATGTAGGCAAATACATTTTTGGTGCTTTTCGTGTATCTAATGAGGGTTATAGCTTATTGAACTTCTTTAATGTAACTTTTATATTCAGAAAATGCATTAAGTACAAAAGCCATCAGATTATTTTTTATATGGTTAAAAATTTATTAGGAGTTTATAACAAAAACTTGGAAACCACAAAATTTCAGTATAAAATGTCAAGCACTTTCTATTTTATCCATACTTTTGCTGAATTGGCAGCACAAAATTGGTCTCTACCTCCTTTTTTTTCTCCCATTAGAAATGCAGTCCCTCCAGGAATGCAACTATTTTCAGGTTTTATGCTTAATCCAACTTGGAAGCTCAATGCCTTTCCTGCTGTAAATTTAGAGATGACAGCAGAGCCAAGGAGGGGTCCACACTGACTCTTGCTGTTTTTTATAAAGAAAACACATCCTGCTGGGGTATTTGAGACATAACTTGTTTGAAAACTGTATTGTTAAGAAAAGTGACGTGTGCCTGGAAAATTAAGTGGAGTTCAGAGGTTTCGGGCTGTAGTTTTACAACAGTTTTAATCTATCCAAACTGGTAGGAACTGAGTTTTGATATCTCTTTGGCCTCTCTGATAGTGTGTGTGCAATTCTTTCGTGAGCTATTTTAGCATATTAAACCGACAGAAAATTACCCACTCTCTTGGATTTGGCTGGGCTTCTTCTGTTTTAAGGAACTGAAGCAGCGACACTTGGGGTATCAAACACAGTTGAGGGGAAGTGTGAGGGGAGAAATGATGTTATCATTCTAATGCCAGGTGCACACGCACAGATTCAGGCTTAATCCATAATGGAACCATTAGCCATGGTAAGGTTCAATCCAAGCTGCCTTCCCTATTTCATGCTTCAGTAGATCATAGAAGTTTGGCTCATTTAGGTATTTTTTTTTCTGCTAATGATGGAAATCTGTGCTTTCTAACTCCATGACTTCAATAGTCCTGTTTTAAATAATGGAAGTTTTGTGAACCTGGAACATGCAGTGTGCACAGACCCTCATGAGGAAACAAAGGAAACACTTGGATGAGTCCAGATGAGGTAGGTGCACAACTGAATACACTGTGTGGAAGAAATGATGCTTTGCCCTCCTGTTTGGGCCCATAGAGAAGAGTATTACCGTTAGCAAGGGATGACTTCCATACCTCAGGCAGTAGAAATTAAAAGGCTGTATAAAACAGCTGAAGGGACAGAGGTTTGGTCCCAACCCCTTTTATATATGCTGTTCGTAACAGCTCTCCATGTGTGCTGTATATCTGTTCATATATAGATCCAGAAATGACATCTGGATCTTACCCAGTGTATTACAAAGAAACCGTCTAGTACTCATCGTCATCTTCCAGGTCTTCTCCTGCTGTTGCAGCTTCCAGTGCAGCCAGAGCTGCTGCAACTTCTGCATCTTCCTCCTCAATTCCTCCATTGACATCTTTATGGTTGGCGTGTGTGGGTGCCAGTGCAACTTTGGTAACAGCCACTGCAGTGATACCGCCAGTAAGGCACTCGCTCAGACTTGCAGAGTCAGTTTTAAAAGGTTCAATACTGCTCTCTTTCACAGATAAAGGTGGGGTTACACAAAGGCCCTGGTCCTGTATTGCTGAAGCACCAGTATTTTGGTCTGAATGTACACAGTTTCCTGAAAAGCTGTCTTTTTCTACATAGTTCCCAGTTTGATTGCCATTTAGGGGATAATCAATATCTGGCAGTCTTATGGCATTGTTTTCTGTCTCCAGTACTGAGTTTGCTTTGAGAAAGATGCTGTTTTCTGCAGACTGGGAGTCTGGAATAGTGTTAGACACATTCCTGGCTGCCTTACTATGACTGCCTGTCTCTAGGTCAATTTCTTGTCCAGACCTCTTTGATTTGGTGTAAAAGTCTCTGTTGCTGGCTGAATAAGCCTCTGACTGACTGGAGGTTCCCTTTTCACTGGTTTCTTTCACTGGGTTTGTGTTGGGGTTGAGCATGGAGTGCTCAGCACAGGAGTTGCCACCATTGACTGCAACATCAAGATTTGCAGCACATTTCACAAGGCCATCCTCTTGAGAATCATTGCCTCTGTGATTCCAGAGAGTTTCTGTTATACTGTTTACTGGATTTTTATTTTCTGTTTTGTTTACCTCATCCTTCTGGAGTTCATTTTTGGGTTCTTCATTTTCACTATTCTCTTTGAATTTGGATTTATTGCTGCCTTGTTCATTGTGTTTATAGTTGTTTACTTCATGGATGCATCCAGATGATTGTACTTCTTCTGGATCAAAAATATAGCTGGAGGAAGGAAAATTTGTAAAGGAAATGTTACTTATGATCTTAGTCAATATAATTACTAAAAAAGAATAAGCTTCATTTTTAAGCTGAAGGTCTTGAGGAACGAGTGTCACTGGACTTTACCTTGGGTCCTGAGAATGAGTTAAACTGGATGGAAATGCTGAACTATGCTGGTGGCTGCTGTCTCCCAGGACTGATCATAACTAACCCCTGTAGTGAGATTCACCAGGAGCTTAAGGAGGATGTTGGAGAACTGTGTGCTGGTTGTTGCTTGTTTCCAGCCTTATTTTTTGTTTTCTCTAGGGAGCTGAGTAGCCAGTGGGTAGTCATCACATGGATTGTTAATTAATATGTCCTTACGTAGTTGCTAAAATATCTCCCATTTTTCCCTGATGTTCTTCCTTCAAGTCTTTTGTCCTTTTCTCTCTTTTTTTTTTTCCCTCCTGATTTGTTTTCTTCCTCTTACTCTATAATTTCGTAGACTTATCTCTTCCAGGGCCTCTTTATTTTCTTTATCTTCCTTCTTCCTCTCATAGCACCATTTTCTCCCCACTTAATTACCTGTTCTACATAAGTGGCCAAGAGAAGGAGTAACCCTTAAGTGGGGCTGAAAGTGTGGTCTTTATAAAACTAGCTAGTCCTCCTCTCTAGGGAGACTTTTAATATGGGAATTCTTCCCCCAGCTAACTACATTTAAAAGCTATGATGGAAGACAAGAACTGTAGTTCATTTTCATTGCTGGGAGAGAGGGACGATCTGACAAAGTGTGTGCTCCTTGTTCTGCTGAACTGAGGGAAGGTCATGCTACATAAATGAGAAAAAGTTTACTAAAGAAGAGTTTTCAATGCAACACAATTCCTTTTGTGGGACAGGAATTATAGAAATGGACCTTACTTAGAGTAAATCAAAAGGACATTCATAGGAAATCAGTATGCCTATGCTTAAAGGTACTGTAAACTTTGAGAAAACTCCAACATTTTACAGTGGCTAATCAAAGCAATAGGTGTAGGGGAGCACAGACACATGGTTTAATGCTTTTGTTTTATTCTGTCTAAGCAACTCTCGTTCTATTGTACCTTTGTATCATTTTGCAGCACCTGCACCCCATCTGGATTTTCTTTAATCTGAAAAGAAAGAAAGGGAAGGCAAGAGAGAGACAGAGTGAGTGAAGCATTATGAAATTAATATATGAGCAATTGCATTGAAAATTATGCTCATGTTTAGAAGGGTTTTGTTAGCTAAAAAGAAAGATGTCTACACAAGAATGGATGGAGTACTGTTCAAGGTCTTTGTTGGTTGTCTTGCATTAGCAATGGTCTTTAACTGGGGAGAAAACTGGGGAAGAATTTCACAATTCTTAGATAGTGGTGTTCTCCCAGAATAGTTTCGTTAGCAATTTTAGATTTGGAGAATTCCAAGTCAGTGTATTGGGTGTGGATTGTTGGTTTGTTGATTGGTTGGGCATTTTTTTCCATTTTTTTTCTCACTTGGCACCTATTGGTGAAGTTCTCTACCATGAATTTGCCCAGCTGTTTTTTGAAACAGTAAACTGCTAGCATCTACCACATCCTTTACTCAGTACTTTCACAGACCGGCCTTGTCTGTGCGAAGAATCACCTACTACTGTTTGCCTTGAACCTGTTTTTACTAGTAGTATTTGGAGCCTTGTAGTTCTTGTATTAGAAGAGGTAGTGACCATCACGTCCAGTTGTCACTATAGTAGAGGTCCTGTACTGTCCCTCCAGTGCTCATCTATTTAAATGTTACCCATATGACATTGTTTTGTGCCTGTGAACTGTCCTTGTGGTGTTCTCTGAGTCTTTTTGCATTTTAACATCTTATCCAAATAAAGTGTGGGAACTACAAATGCAGAGTTCTCTAGGTGTTTGAAACCTGAAAGAAGCAGGTTTATTCTTTCCTAATATCTTCTTGTTTCCATTCACGTGACCCTGTGACAGTTACTGAGCACTGAGGTGACATTTTTGTGGAACTATCTCTTAGTGAGGCACAGACAAATTCCTGGGATGGGCATTTTATTATAAGCAGGATGTTGCACCTCTATTTTTTACTACAGTAAAATTCCAGAGTTTGACTAGAAATAGCAAGACTGTGTTTTGCTACACCATTGCCTGACCCAGTGAGATGCTAAGAACTATCTATTATATGGTTCTTATGACGAAGCCTTTTATTATGAGAAGAAATGGTTTGCTAATTTGGACCCTCGAGAACTTTCCTGTTCTGAACCTAAACTGAAGTCCCAGATCTGAACATCCAAAATCCTTAAAACCTCCAATATCCTTTCTGGGTTGTGGCTATCTTATTTTAAGTTAATAAGTCAGGGCAGGTTATTTAGTATGTTTTGTCCATTGTTATTCAGGCCCTTTCTTTTTCTCCAAGATGCTCTACAACCTTGCGTACTTTTGCCGGTGCCTAAGGATAGTGACTCACTTCCCATAAAACAGAAACTGATGAAGCACGGTCGGGGTATTTTCTAGAGTAATTTATTTTACAAAACATCCAAGGAAAGTAGTATTGATTTATTCTTCTCAGGCATGGCCTGAACTGCACATTGGCAATTATGCTAGTAGACATGTAAATCAAAACATTTCCCATCTAGAAACTGACTACCTCTGGTGTTAGCACTGAACTAAATACCTGGTATCAGACCTCTCATTCTTGGAGCCTCTAAGGGCCTACAGTCATTCAGCAGCTGGTTTTAGCCTAGGGTATAGCTGCTCATACCTATGCTTTTTGTCTTTGTGTACACAGGAGCTGTTCTGGAGCAGAAATTTCTATCACGAGTAGCCAGCTTGATGTAGCTCAGTGCTTGTTGGGATGGCTTTTCAGCCAGCTGCTTTGTTTCCTTTCTCTTGGTGCTGCTTCTCTCCCTGAAATGCAGTCTCCCTTCCACGTCTCTGCTGATCTTGTACTGTGTGTTCTCACCCCATATCCCTCAGCAACATCATGGCAGGAATTCTGATACAGGGTTTTTCATCTGAAGAGGACTGCCCACTGCAATGCCCACACAGCCTTTGGCTTGGCTTTAAAGTTTATAGGTTTGATGAACCCACTTCTAATTTGTATGTAGACCAGCTCTGACAATAGATGTTACTTCTAGCTGAGAGTGGGCACTTCAAGTTAGGGTGCTTCTGCTTAGAGTTTTGTCTCACAGATTTCCTATTCAGTGATTTTATTTACAAGTTTTGTGACTTTTCAAAAGCATAAAATATTGCTCATAGGTTTTAAGCACTGGGAAATCCTAATTGCTGTCCTTTATTCTGTTGTAAAAACGTTTATGATCATCATAGAAGGCAATTAAAATTGAAATTACTGTTGTTGTTTGCAAAGAAAACACTTTCCTGTTTTTTGGTGGTTGGTTTTGGGTTTTTTTTGTTTTGCTTTTTTTAATTACAGCTGCTGTTGGAATTAACTCTGCAGCTACTGCATTAAGCTTTCCCACTGATTAGTTACAACTGGATCTGTCATCTGGCATGAATAAACTATTGCATATGGAAAACAGTGTTATGCTGTGTTATGAATTATTTCACATCCCTGAAACAGGAATATAGTTTTACAATGTCACTGTCTGAACACTGGCTTTTTTTCCCCTTGCCCTTTCCTTTCATTTATAATAATCTTTCAAGTCAGGCTGGAAAATAATTCTGGGGAACAAATTGCTTTTACAGCATGAAAAGACATGCTGTAATCCTACTTATCTTGTTTTAGGTACCTAGCTCTAAACACTTGTGTATTGTGTGATGTTCATAGTTGCATTAATCGATAAATAGTACTAATAAGCTGCTGTCTGGAGCAGTTTGAATCAAGTAAGAGCTACAGACTTGAAACAAAAGAGCATTAGAAACTTCAAGCAATGGACGATGATATGTTAACTGATACTGAATTTAGAAACACTGCATCCTTATGATATGTTTATTCTGTCAGATACACCATGCTGCTAAACTGATTAGTTAAATTCAGATAAACATGACATGATGTGGAATGCTCTCTTGTACAACACTTTGGGGGCTATTTTCCCCACGAGAAATGGCTACCTGTCCAAAGTGGCAGTAAAATCCTTGGCCTTAACATTCAGATTCTCAGAATTCAGATCAAACTGCCATAAATCCTAGATATTATTCTTTCTCAACTATGCAATTTCTGAAGGCCTGTAAATGTCTGTCACTAGTTATTATGCGGTTACTTAATCCTGAACACTAATACATCAACTGGCATTAAACCTTTGCAAAAATGTGAAGTAGAGATTTTTTTAAAAGTTTTTTTAGGTGTGGACTGGGACACTTGGAGCATTTGCAGAAATGTGGTGGAGCTGTTGAGGTGAAAGGAATAAGGAGGCCTAGAATTAATTTTTTTTACTCTTCCAAATTTTGAACTTGAGTTTTTCAGCTTTTAGTAGCTGCTGAATCTCCTAAACTGTGTCTCTGTGGATGAGCTTGTGCTGGTTTCTACAAAATAATCAGATTCTTGCAGTATGACAGTGTAGAATAGCCTTGTGGTTTGCATATTCAGTATCAGTGCTTGTTTCATTTAAAGTTATGATACTTTTCTTTGGTGAAAGAGAGCTTTGTTCGTTTACCCCAGCCACCCCAGCAGACATTTAGTTGATCATGTAAAAGATAGTCTAGATATAATGTCCCTGCAATGTATTAAGTGTTGACAGGGACACCAGGAAGACCTGATGTTATAAAAGACTGATTTTCTTCCTTTAAAGCAATATGATACAGAAGAGCAACTTTAAAAAAAAAGGTTGGAAAAAAATTGCACAATGGAAGGATAGTAATTAGTCTTAGTTTGAGGAGAGCAGGACACAAATCCCATTAGTAAAACAAATGCTGAAGAAGGAGAGGTTGTTAAATACATTTATGGTGGCATCTGCTAAAAGAATCAGATGGGACTTTCCCTGAAAGTGTGAGACCTTGGTGAAGATAACAAGAATTATGTCTGACTCCAAACCCACAAACTCGTGTTTCAAGCCACAGCATGCTTTAAGAGAAGTCTGCTTTTCTTTATCAGATTTGAGAAACACAAGGTGTCTGACTTTACAATATGTAATAACATAGCCCATATTATCTATTTAAACTGTGGCTGTCTCATGAGTAAACAAAAGACAAACAAGAGATAATGTCATGAAAAGGGAAGAAGAAGTATTTTTGAGTCATAAAAATGGTTTGGCACCTTTCTCAGTATTCTTGGAAGTTTACATGGAAACAAAAAAGGTCAGTCTTATTTTTGTTCATGGTGTATTTTTTCTTCTGTCTTGATTTTTATTTTAAAATTATTTTTAGACACCTCCAGGAGCAGAGGCAGAAAGCTGAGGGAGACCGTATTAAAATAGCTTCTCTAGTAGATCTCAAACAGATAAACTATCACCGTGTGGGTGTCGATGGAGAGATGCTGCTTGTTCCAAGGGGAACCTTAGCTAAGGAACCCCTGGCGGTGCTTCTTGGCACCTCGCAAGTCAGCTCTCTCACCCGTGCGATGGATACACGCAGCCACGCTCACACTGAGCCAGCTAGCTCAGGCGACACTAGAAGTAAATGAGTCAGAGATGGCCCCCGCTGGAGCACCGGAGTTTACTGTTACCTCGATGCTGTCCCGGGCAAGAAGAGATGAGTTTTTGGTCCGTACACACTCATAAAGGGGTACAGCAGGGAGGTAGGGTAATACAAGAACCAATGGGGATAAGGAGGGGGCGGAGTGGGGGCTGGACTACATCCTCTTCAGGGATACAAGGGGTCTGGCCGCTGGCCAGTCGGACAGACCGAATCTCCATAGGGTCACAAGCTCAATGGAAGAGGCCTTTCTCACTGAGGTAAGGGGGAGTCTTACACTTTGGAGCATGTCCACCAGCAGGCCCCCTCTGTACCTGGGCTCTTTGGCCCCCTGGCCACAACAGCTGTTGGTTCAGCCAATGCAACAATAAACTCTGACTTTGGATCCTTATTTTTAATCCGTTTTGGTGTTTGTTTGTTTTTGTTTTTGTGGGTTTTTTTTTTTTTTTTTTAGTTTGTTTGGAGTTTTCATCCCGCACACCCTGATGCTTCTGTTGTTTGGCTTTTCACTCTCCTCCATTCTTTCCCACTCTAGATTACCTTAGAAAGTAAGGAGCTTTTTCCTGCATGAATATTATCTGGGCTGATGAGCCTGAATGATGTATCTCCCAGGGGTCTGAGGCACCTCTTTCTGATGACTTTTTCAAGTAGAGGCACCTTTCAGACTTGATCCTGCCAGTGTCTTCCCCATCAGTTTGCTGTGTTTTGCACTCAGTGAATCCTGTTCATTCTGAGGATACAGCCCTGAGATACCAGTTTCTTTGCAATCGACAAAAATCCTTGTTCATCAAAATTAAGTCTGTCTGCCCCACTAGTAACACAAACACAATTTACTTTGTCGGTATTTTTTTCTAACAAGGTCTTACATAGATGCGAAATGCTAACCAGCTAGGAGACATATGCACAGAAGCAAGTGTGGGAAGAGAAAGTGTTTGCATAGAAATATGTGCAGAGGAAATATGGAGAATGTGGGGTGGGAATAACCTTAGAGAGCTTTAGCACTTGACAAGCTTCTCCTAACAGGAGGTGCAGTTTGCCTTCTGTGGTAAGTAGGCATTCATCCCTCTCAGAAGATTTCAGAGACTGTCCTCAGCATGTGCTAGGTCTGACAAAGGGTCAGATGTGCCTAGGCTGGAGGGAGGAAGTGCAATGTCTATGCTCATTGCAGGGCAGGTGGATGAGATGACCTTTAAACTCCCTTTGAACCCGAACCATTCTATAAGTACGTGTTACTGAGGCATGGAGGCAGAGCAATAACTAACCTGGATGACAGATAATATAAAAGAAGCACAGAAAAACTGTAGGAGCGGTGGTAGAGTTGTGAAGAACTATATTTAGAAATTTAGAAAACTAGTAAACATACAGTAGAAAAAATTACCAGCCGGTGCTAGAGGGGGAGAGAGAATAACAGGGAAAATCTTGTGAAGGAAAAAAGACGAGGAACATAACTTAGCCATACACTGTGCAGGCCAATCACTACTGTGGCATGAATATAATCTCTAAGAACTGTCTTACTTAAAATACAGAGAACGCTTCAAATCCTGTGGGTTTTTTCCTGACCTTAGCCACTGTTTTGAGACCAGAGGGCCTCAGAACAGGTGCAGGCTCGAGGAGCAGGGGAACCCAGATAATCCTGGGCCCAGAATTATCTGAACAACTTGATTTACTTGAAGATGTCCCCGCTCATTGCAGGGGGCATGGGCTAGGTGACCTTTACGGATCTCTTCCAACCCAAATTATTCTATTATTCTATCATGGTCTTTGGAGAACACAGTCTTTGCTCAAATCTTCGCTGAGAGCAATACTTAGAGCTGGACCGAAATCTAATTTCATTTTTCCTGACTGAATCTTAATCTGTAAGTTTATTTTAAATGTGCTTCAGGGAATAACTCAGCTGACATATATAATTTAAAATAAATGAACTACACTGAGGAAATACTGTAATATGATCCCTTATAGGAAGCAGATCCCACCTCATAGGCTATTTCAGTCTGTCTAGTTTTTGCTAGCTGAATTGACTTCAGTCTTTTTGTTCACACTTTCTTAAAATGCAGCACTGAGGTGTTGTTCCTGTGCTTCAGCCATCTTGCAGTCCAGCCCCAGTGAGATATCTGGCTGTGCCATCCTGCTGAGACAGTATGACCTCTGGATTGACTTTGAGTCACCCTGCAGTCCTTGCTATCTGTGCTGCTCTGCAAGAAAAAAACACTGTGCAAGTGCTTTTTCTGCTGCAGCTTACTCTCCTGTTTTGAGGGAGACAGGCTCTATATTTGGGAATAAAGAGTGTCAGTGTCTGCCAGAAAGAGCCTTATGCTATCCAGCCAGCACAAGGTTATTTCCAAGGTTATTGTTGCTTGTCCCATTCTTCTTTATTTTACAGAGCTGAGGAGCTGCACAGGTCTACCAGCCACTTTTATTTTCCACTGAGAATATTATTTGCCCACTGAACAGCTTGCATGCATTTCTAGTACAGCTAACTGTGAAGACAGGAGAAGTTGACACAGAGAGACTCATCAAAACTCATATAAAACTTCTTGAGCCACAGCCTAACAACAGTGGTGACTTACAGCTGTCAGTTTTGGATGTTTGACTCCTACTGCCACCCTCTGCTTGTTCCTTTTCAAATTGAACTCCCTGTTTTGAACAGATAAATATGATCATTGCTTCAATGCAAATAATTCTTACCCTGTCATCAGTTGTTAAGACTGATAATGTATTTTTCTAAAGTGATTTGTTCCCTTTCTCCCTGGCCAGGCTGAATCAAGCCCATGGATTGTACATTGCTCAAGGTGGCCTGATTCTTTGCATTTTCATTACTAAAGTGTCAAACTTCTGGGTGATATTATACTTGGACACTGTGTACAGACAATGGCTATTTATTCCAATGAGAGAAGAATTTTATGTGTTTTGTGTGCTATTCAAGACATGAAAGTTGATGTTGGTTTTGTGCGTGGGATTTAGTGATATAATTTAGGCTTCTTCCCAATAAAGACATGAAACTGATTTAGACTTGTAGTTTTTTCAAGGGAGAAAACGGGCTTTAATCAGTCCAGTTATCGAAATCTGGAGGGTCTCATTGATCGGAAGCATGTGTTGCTTGTTATCTGGAAAGTTAAAGAACCCTCATAGTTATGGCCTCATGAATTTGGATGCTTTGCATTCTGACATAGAGCAGTTTTTTCATTACCGCGGAAGTAGGTCTGATATCACAAAATGGTTTTCCTTCATCAAGGAAATATATAGCAGGATAACTGAATCCTTAAATGACAAAGGTATGTGAGCAGTCATAGCAAGGGGTGAAGCAAACCAAGTGAAACTTAAACAGAATTGTTTCTAATTAGCAGAATCCCACACTTTTCAGGAGATTAAAGAGCAAAGTGATTTAAAGATTCAGAGGGTTGGAGGACCTCTCCTCTGAAGACACGCTATGAAAGCTGGAGTTGTTCAGCCTGGAGAAGAGAAGGCTCTGGGGAGACCCTGTTGTGGCCTTCCAGTACTTAAAGGGGGCTTATAAGAATGAAGGAGAGCAACTTTTTACATTGGTAGATAGTAAAGGGACAAGGCAGAATGGTTTTACACTGAAAGAGGAGAAATTTAGATGAGATGCTGGGAAGAAATTCTTTACCCAGAGAGTAGTGAGGCACTGGAACAGGTTGCCCAGACAAGATGTGGATGTCCCATTCCACAAAGTGTTCAAGGCCAGGTTGGATGGAGTCCTGAGCAACCTGATCTAGTGGGTGGCATCCCTGACCATGGCAGGGGGATTGGAACCAGATAGTCTTTAAGGCCCCTTCCAAATTAAGCCTTTCTATGATTCTATGAATATCAAATACCCAAATAACAAACACTATACTTGCCTGAGGAACCATCAGTATGGCATCAGCTAATCCTCAAAGTATGGCCTGCTCACCAAATAACCAGTGGGAGTATGGTATCATGATTTTAACCTGTATTTGTGTTGTGCCATCTGAAAAGGTATGCATGTATTACGTGTTTATCCAGGAAGTTTGCAATAGTAACAGTTGACAAAAATGTGCAGTTACTATGATCTTTGTTCCAGGATCACAACAGTAGCAGTCAACACTAATTGCCATGTACATGAAATAGTACTATAATAGAATAAATTGTGTATTACATCTTTGAATTGTTCATAACAGCATCCAAACTAGAGTGCAGCCTCCTAGCTGAGAGGTGTGTCTACTGTGCAAGGGTCAGTTATGCCCTCTGATTGTGGGTGTATGCTGTGACATTCTCAGCACAGGGGAAGAGCACCCTGTCAGCATGATGTCTGGCTACGATCTGACAAGAAGCTACTTTGGCAGTCGGGATGGTCAGAGTAATGGAAATATCTGCCTACATTTGTTTTCTCAAAATGCACAGAAAAGGTCAGATTTAGTCTGCTCTGCTTATACTAGAAAAATATGTGCTAATTATCTTACATACGTGTAGTTTTACTGCCAGGGAACAATACCAGTATAGCTGGCAATGGCAGTACCTGCTAATTGTTATGTGCCAGTGTAAATACTTCAGCTGGAGTGGGGACCATCTGGATTGATGCAAATGCGACATTAGAAACTGCTCCACTGCTTTACAGCTGCTCTCTTCCCATGCCTGCAGGCATCTAGCTGTGTTTTTATCAGATCCTGATGGGTTTTCTGCTCCCACATTGCCCCTTCACATCTCTGCTTTTTCATGCAGCTGTTTTGCACCAAACTAAGAGGGAGCAGTGGGCAGGTCTCAAGGCAGGGAAGTTTGGGTGTTGCCAGTAGTGCTTGAGCACACCTGCACTTGTTGTTTGTGAGTGTGTTGGCAGAAGGGAAAGGTAATGGAAAGTAGATGCTATCAGTTTTACAAAAGGTGTTCTATTTTGATTTGTAACTGTTGGTCATTGCCTAAGCTGGTAATAATATGTATAGCTGTGTTAAATCCTGCTAGGCTCCTCCTCAAAATGTCCTCCTTTTCGAACCAGTAAGGTCAGCCAGATCTTCCACTTACTCCTGCTGGCTTCCTGACAGTATTAGTCAGCATATGAAATGCCCTGTTTTATTCTCAGCATGGATTCCTATTTCTACCTTGACAGTTTCGGGTTTGTTTGTTTGTGTTGTTGTTGTTGTTTTGTTTTGGTTTTAGTTAGTTTGTTTTTTCTTTCTTATGTTTTGTTTTTAAGAAGTCATTGTTTTACTATTTCATTCACTGACTACTACCTCTGGTAGCTGTTGACTGTTTTATAAACAGTTGAGAGAGTAAGGCCAGCTCACATGGAAGGTGAACCTTTTTGCAAGGCATTATTGTTGCAGCAGAGTGCCCTAGAGGGCACAAGGGCTACAACTTGGAGGTGATCTGAACACATAATTTTTTTCCTGTTATGCTCTTTGCAATTGATTTTAAATATTTATAAGATACTTAAAAGGAAATGCATTCTCTCTGACTAGTTCCTCATCATTCACAGCACTAGGTCACAGAACATTTCCCTGCCCCCATTATTTACCATACAAAATGATTGTTTTATTTTTAAAAAGTAAAAGGAAAAGTGGGGAAAAGGGTAAAACTCTCACAATCATTAGCCAGTTTTCATAAAGGAAAACCAAATATAACTGGTGGCATAAAACCATTCGTTTCCTCTTCAGCTAAGCTTGTTTTCTACATTTGGTCTTACCAAACTTACATCATTGTCTAGTGTCTAAATTACTGAAGTTTATGTTTCCTGTCTTTTAAAATTGTTAATCCCATAAAATATAATAGCTTATTTAATAGCAGGGCCTAAAACCCCATTTAGTTTTGAGTCCTGTTTAGTCCCATATTGTATGGAGGCAAACATAGAAATGTGCTCCTTCCCAAGGGATTCATGGTCTAAATGTGTGACAAGGCAAAACCCGGGAGGCAGATGGTCATGTACATTGGAAAGAAGCAATCAGCAGAGAAACTATATTTGAGTCAGTAATTGTGTTAGGCTAGGCCCGAGTGGGGATCTGTGTCTGGCAACACAAGTGGATCCTCAAACTAGTTATAGGCAATTTTTATGTAACAAGAGGGACTGTATCTGAAATGTCATTTCTCTTGAGAGGTTAAAGTGTCTCTGTGTGATCTTCTGCAACTGTGCACTTTGGAGGATGGTTTCTTGGGCTCCAGCCCTTCATCTAAAAATCCTTGATTGTATCTGATGTCTTTTTAAAACATTTAACATAGAAACAGCTCTAGTATCTGGTCTTGAGGTAGTGCTGCCATGGGTCTACAGTTCAGAAGGTTCCTTTGCTTATGCTTTGCTCCTTTCCCAGTGGCAGGTTTGAGCAGCCTGCTTCAAAGCATGCCATCAGGGACGTGATTTTGATAGCTGTGAGATGTGGCTTAGAGACTGAGGGTCAAACTGAACTGGGGATCTTAATTTATGATGGAATTCTCTAACTCTTTGAATACTGTGTAAAGTAATCACTGCCTCCTCTGTGGTTTTGACTGGGAGTTGATGTGGGTGCTGTCTTCTGGCCTAGAAGTCACTTTTTCTTAGACTTGCATTTACAGAATCAGCTGATGAGTGTAAGCCTGCTTAAATATAGAAGTATTTTCTAGATGTGGATTGTTTCTCAACTGAATATAGATATATATATAAAGGCTATTTTTTAGCCTCCTAGAATAATTCCATTTTTGTTGTATCAGATTTACATGCTTTATTTATCAGTTTTACATGCCTTTTTACATGTTTTTGGATGCTGATATCAATGAGAAATCCTACTTGGGACTTTAGAAAAATGGAAAATGTCAGATGGTGAGCATGAAGGTTACAGCATACTGCCGTAGGATTTAGTCTGTGAGAAAAACTTGAAAAGCCAGAATGTTTCCTAAGTATATTTTGAGGTCCTTTGTTCTGTTCAGCCTGGAGAAGAGGAGACTGAGGGGAGACCTTATTGCAGTCTACAACTTCCTCAGGAGGAGAAGAGGAGGGGCAGACACTGATCTCTTCTCTGTGGTGACTAGTGACAGGACTGAGGAAATGGCCTGAAGTTGTGTCAGGAAAGGTTTCGGTTGGAACATGATAAGGTTCTTCCCCCAGAGGGAGGTTGGGCACTGGAACAGGCTCCCCAAGGACATGGTCACAGCACCAAGCCTGACAGAATTCAGGAAGTGTTCGGACAATGCTCTCAGGCACATGGTGTGACTCTTGGGGATGCTTCTGTACAGGGCCAGGAGCTGGACTCGATGATCCTTGTGGGCCCCTTCCAACCAAGCTTATTCTGTGATTCTGTGATTGTGCCATCTACATTGTAATGCACTGCCACTCGCTTGCAGCATAGCAGCACTCTGTACACTGTGAAATCAAGCTCTTTGTTGGTCCATTTCCTGGAAGCTGTTGCCTCTTGTATTTGCCTGTGAGTGCAAAAATAATTTATTGGCCTTCTGCAGAAATTTGGGGCCAAACATAACACAATCTTTAAAATATGCTGTTGAAAGACTTTGAATCTTTAGGTGATCTTGGTGAACAGAGGAAGATTGAAAAGGAGAGAGAGGTGGAGAACTCCTATGGTTTAGATATTATGAAATTCTTTTAAGTTAAAATAAGAAAGTAAAACTTAGGAAATCAGCAATTAAGTCTAAGCAGCTTAACTCCTGTAATTCTGTCGTTCTAACTTATTGAAAACTCTTGGTTGCACATCAGTTCTATGGAAAGGCTCAGTGCTTCTTTGTTTGATTGTTTGTTTGTTTTTCACCCTGTCGAGTCTTTGGAAGTGGTCATGAAGAGGGACTGCAGGAGTTTAGCAGGCCTTTACCTTTAAGTATGCCATACATTTTTACTTCAGGGAGCAATATTCTGAAAATAGACTTGGATGTCTGCGGAGATTGCTTCAAATATAGGTATTGGAGTGTTTTGTGTATATGCCTTTGGGCAGGACTTAGGCCAGGCAGGATATGTGATCTCAGCTCTGGTATTCAACTGTAGCTTAGTGTGCTCAAAAATCATCTTGGCCTGAATATTTCAGATGCTTCTGATTTGTTTATATCATACGAAATATTGCTAGTGGCAGGTATTGCGGTGGTATTGTTGTACTGCTCAGAACATCAGCCTCTCTTAATACCAAGAAAATTGGATAAAGCCATAAGCAGTTAGAAGGAGTCAGTGATTCTCTTTTGTAAAAACAAAAGTAAAAAAACCCAACCCAGCAAAAACCATCCCCTTGCTCACCACAAGAAAGAAACCAGCACCAGCAAAAACCATCTCCTTGCCCACCAAAAAAAAGAAACCAGCACCAAAAAAAACCCCAAACAAAAGCCAAAAATCCCCTAAAAATCCAACATATTGACTGAAGAGATTTCTTAAAATTTTCAGGATATTGTGCTTTTGTGTTTGACCATTTAATGGCATAACCTGCAGCTTTTTGTAAGGAAACTGTTAGAAGTCAGTATGCTCTCCCTCTTGAACCAAATTAATCCTTATGTTTTCCAATTAGTTGTCTTTTCCCAAATCCCGTCTTTCCCCTGCTTGCCTTCCATTCTTCTTGTTCTTCTCATACCAAATGCCTGCATTTTCACATTTTCTCTTGCCATTTTTCACCTGGGTTAACTGTCTTAGATTGATTCAATTTTGTATTCCTGTATTTCTTCCGTACAGTGTCTTTTTCTAAACTTCAGAGTGGAAACTGGCAGGCTTTTATTTGCTGCATTAGGAAACATGGGTTGGAAAGAAACACAGTTCCGTTCTGTCACTAGTCCTTGTAGCAGCTGAGCGTCAACACTAGAAAATACTGTGGAGTACTGTAGAGAGAGATAGTTTATGTTGTGGAATGCTGAAATTACAATAGTGAATGGCCAGTAAGTTTTAAATCTACACAAGGAGAAAAAAAATAATCCTACCTTTCCGATTGTACTCCATCAACTGCTTGCAAGATTTGTTTTAAATGTCTTGGTCCTGCAACAGTAAAACACTTTGCAAGTGGTTTCTTTATGTGCACACATAAGTAAGAAGGATACTCTGAGTCATCGACTGTCTACTGCAAACAATGTGGAAATAGAATAACCTCCTCTTGGTACCACTGTGAATTTTAAATTTAGACAATGATCAAATAAATCACTCGAGCACTATGCTCATCCCCTTGAGCTGAACTGGAATGCTAACCTGCTTAAAATGAGCATAAGCTTTGCTACAGTGGATTAGGACTCATGTGAAGTGTTTAAACAACAACAGTAAAATTAGAAGACTTTCAAATATGCAGTATTATGGGATTTTTTTTCTTTTTGTTTTCTTTTTCTTTTTTCTTTCTCTTTCTGGGAGCCAGGATATTTTAGTATCAGTTAAAACTTTACTGTGTACTTGTCAGAACTTCACCCTTCAGATTGTCACAAACTTTGAAACTTAAAAAATGCCTCTGGCATTGCAATAATACTCTAGATATTGGCACATTTCAAACATGTGCTCTAACTAAATGGAAAGCTCAGCAAAATGTTTTTGATTAAGAATTTCCAAAGAGAAATAAATTAATGAGATAATTGTAGAATTAGAGTGTAACAATACTGCAATGCAGATGCCTTTTCTCCTTTAAAAATACGAATATTTTCAGTATTTCTTGTAGTGAGCGAAATGTGAGCCCATGTGAATTTGTGTGTGCATGCAAACCTATAATGACCATTAATTACCAAGTGAAGCTCATTTCTCTAAAATGGGCAACGTATTTTGCTGTGGGTTTTAGAAATTTGGCTATGTGCTTTCTTTCATTGTCAGCATCTCTCTGCTTGAGTGTTAACTTGAAAAATCTCAGTGTATCTTACATCATAAACCACAAATCCACACGGAGTTATGCTTGCACCATTCTTGAAACCTGCAAGGCTTTTCTTGTAAGAGAGTGAAGTTTTTATTGGCCTTGAGATCCCTTTCAGCAGAACACTCCTAGGATCTAAGCCAGGGTAGTTCATTCCTGAATTCAGCATCCATAGGCAGTGGGGCTGGGAAGGGACAGTACAAGGCAATAAGGACAGTACAAGCAACACGGTCATTGCTGCTGCTGCTGCTTTTTTTGCTATACTCTCTTTGCATACATATTCTTTGCAGTTATAATTTTCAGAATTTATGCATAAACTCTGACAAATTCTTATAAAATTTCACTATCTAGCTTCCAGGTTTGAAAGTACCCCTGGCTGTACAGGTAGTTTCATGGTTGCTGTTTGCCTACAAATTCAAGAGGACAACACTGCGTATGTCTGACCCACAGGTGGTATTTAGAAGACTTTCTATTAAAAGCCTGAAATAGGATTGAAAACTAAATTCAAATATAGGTGGCCTGGATATCTGGTGTGACTCAGTGCTAAGGAGAACCTGGGATTCATTCAGCCTCAATTTATTGTGTTGCTATGTTGCCCTTAGAGCAAGCCACTTAAGTTGTCTTGTATGTCACCATTTCATATCCTTCTCAGAGTTTAATGTTTGTGCTGCACTTTGAAGATATATAGCCCTATTCAATCTTACTATACTGTTGCAAAGGGTTAAGAATGGTTTGTGCATCTGTTAAATGTGTGATCAGTACTTTATGTGAAGTGAATAATAAAGCTTATGAAGAGTGAGTCATGGTGTGTTCCTGTTTTTATGCAACCTTTTACCGGTGTCATTTTATGTCCTTTTCTGCATTAATTCTGTTTTTTTAAATATAGCTATCATTATTAATTACTAAGAAGATTCCTCCTTTTAAATTTTTTTCTGATCTCTAATAATCTTACTTGCAGTGTAATTCTGTCTCAATGTCCTTATTTGTTTTATGTAAGCCATGGCCTAAACGTTTATGCATACAGTGACAGTAAAATGAAAAATAAAATCCATGGTCCAGTTATGAAAAGATGGCGATTTCATTTAACAAATTCAAAAGAGGTAGCTTGTTTAACTAAACTTTCAAGTGCATTCTTAAATCCTCTAAGTTCCTTTTGTCTGTTTAACAAATTCTGGAGTAGTAGGTTAGCTATAGGGTTTTCCTTTTATTTATTATTGGGTTTTGTTTGTTTATTTTGAATCCTCTAGGAAATTCCTATAATTCCATAGAAATTTAACATGAAAATGCCAAAAAGGAGAGCTGCTGAGAGTCACAGCTGTTGGTTAGTTGTCAGCTTACTCCTTGTATCATGTCCAATGATAACTGGTTTTATTGTCAGCTTCTGTCTGATGTGTGTAATTGGCTTTTGATTCAAAACTAGACCATGCCTTTTCTTTCTTTAAGGAAAAGGAGAGCCAATAAATTAGTGAAACCCTTTGCCTATAATGTTAAAATGAGTGCTAAAAATTCAGTCTCAAGTGAGGTATATTTAACAGAAAAGTAAGTGTAGAAACTGGCCAATAGCTAATTTTCTCATTGTCAGATAGGATTAGGCATAAACCATTTTATATTTGTTCTTAAACCTGAGTTACAAGTATCCTTCTTTTCATTGTATTTGGACCTTTTTCCTCTTCTGCTTGGTGGTGATAGTTTGGAGCATGGCTGTTAGTCCTACAAATTGCATTCAGACATTTTAATTAAATACTCTTTTTACCATCATCTTTGCTTAGCAACATCCTTTCTGAGATATTCTGGGAAACTTAACACTTGTCTGGTGTGTAAAACAGTGTTCATAAAGCAAGGTGTGTTGCCATATCCAGCTTACTTCTTGCTTATGTTGTTTAACAGTTTTTATATTACTCTGAGACAGAAACATAAAGCTTTATACACCTAGTCACTCCAGCCTACTGCAAAACACGATTAGCAGTGAGACTCAGTCTTTGGAATATGGCTTACCATGCTGCTGTAGATTCTTAAAGTGAATAGTATCTACATGGTTGTCATGGATCCAAGCAGCAAGTAGTTTTCACATCCCAAAATAACCTGGAATTTAAAAAAAATCATTAGGCTCTCAGAAGCTCCTATTAGCATTTTCCATTTCATTTAGTTGCTGAAAACTCGCTATCTCGAAGTCATAAAAGCAAAATCAAAACGAAATACTCTAAACCTGCTTTGGCATAGACCATAAGTATACTTCAGGTCCTGGATGTGTTTCACGCTGGACAAAATTAACTTTTTTGACACTGAGCAGTTATTTCCCTAGTTACCTTCTTGTGCTGCTCTTGAACGTCTTTCTAGACTTTTGGTTTTAAAAGTTGTGCTTGTCCTTTATTGGAAGTGTGCGTGGGGTGCTGCGTTCTCTGAGCAGGCCGGACAGTGGTCACTCTGATCTCACCTACGATCCTGCTCCATTAGGAGCTTCCACCCTGAAACTTTCGAACACCATACACAGCCTCTCTTTGTATAACGTGTGAAGTCGATGAGCACTTTTCATAAGAAAAGCCTCCCTTACCCTAAGGATCACTGAGAAACAACATATTTTACTCAAACAATATAGGGCTTGACTCTTTCTTTCTGGAAATCATAGCTTGGTCTTCCAAGCTGAGCTGAAGATCAGTTGGTTGTAGACACTACTCGTTTTCCTTTGTTGATAAAAAGTGTTAGAATTCTATGCTGTCCCCAAGAATTTCAGCAAATACTGAGCTATCAATGGTGGTTTAAATTGCCCATTTAATTTCAGTGTCCTGAGGTTTGCATTCCCCTCATAGTTTCCTTCTCTTCTCTAACAGCCTTGGCCCTTGTGCTTTTGTGGTACCATTCAAGTATTTTCTCTGCTGCAAAGTCTGTTGTCCAATAGCTTTTTTGGGGGTCTTTTTGATGAGTTCAATCCTTCATCACAATTTATTTTTCAGTGGAACAAACCTCTGATTTCCATGCATTCTTTGTGATTGTGCCCATGTGTTTCACTATAATTGTTTACATATGGTTGTATTAATGTGCTCTCACTGCATTTTGATGGTAAAACTTTGATTAACCTTGCTGGCAGTAGATTCAAAGCCTTTAAGATTCTGTTCTAAATTCAGGAAAGGGAGCAGTTTTGTCAAATCAAAGCTGAATTTGAAAATCCTGAATTGTTTCTATGAATGCTTGGAGTGAAGAAATAAACTTCCAACTGTCAAACTGCACACTTCTCTCTTAGACTCTATAGGGATGAGAAGAAGGAAATGTAGGTAACTATAGTTGTCTTGGGTCTTGGTTCACTGAGGGAATTGAGGAGGAAGAGAAATGAACAGTCAGTTTTCTTTACAAAAAGTACATAGGAATTATAATCATGTTGAGGTTAGTTATTTGTCGGCGATTGAAATTCAGACTGAGTCTGAGTCTGGTTCTGCTTCCTGGATCTCCGATCTGAATCCCTGATCTGGATCATTTATTCAAAGGAACAAGCTGGTTTTATACGCTTTCCCAAGACACAGCACCTCCCTTCATGGTAACTCTCACCACACAACCCATCCTGTGTTGCCATGTCAGCAATGCACCTTCTGTAGGGTGATCATGCGCTGTTCACCCTCCTGTAGGCTTCTAGGGCTCTGCCACGTGACACCTCCTCCCACCAGGGTCTGTGCCGCCATGCCCTCCTTTGTGCTGCCGTGTGCTTCTTTGTGCTTATCTTTCTCCATAGTTATTCTATCAAACTTTCTTAAATTTAAGAATTTTTTTATATTTCAATGTGTCAACTCTTGAATTCTGTCATCACATTACTCCTTGTAAATATCAAACTTGTCACCAACAACATGAAGAATGTAAGCAGGTAAGACACTATTCACCAGTTAACATTTAATGAACATTGTTTAACAATTCTTTGAAATCTGACCAATCTCCCTGATTTTTGAAGCACCTCATCAGTAACTAAAAGGCACAGGTTGTTTCTTGAGTAGTAAAAACAAGCTGACAAAAGGAGAGATTTTGATTCACAGCTGAAAACAGGCTTTTTGAAAGAGCTCTGTGGTCTTGCCAGTTGTACAAGAGTTTTCTGGAGAATTACTATCTTTCTATTAGCTAAGGATAGTGTTGTCTGTTTAGTTGATTGTGCAATCCATTATCGTGCACCCATTCATGTCTAGATAGAGGTTCTTAGTCATAGTCATCTATTAGTGAGGCCACTTCGGGTCACTGGCAGAAAGAGCTTTATGTTCTGTTTGCTCCACCACTTTATAGACCAGGCTGGATACTTTTTATTTCTTCCTTGTAACTAGTGATTGTGAGCTGTTTTAGATGGTAGTATCCTTGTTCCTGGCAGGCTTTCTGCTGCCTGGCCTATGAATCACAAAAAAATAAGTTTGCATTATGTTTTACAAAGTGTTGTACAGAATCATAAAATAATTGATTGAAAGAGAGATCCAGAGTTCTTCTGGCCCAGCCTTTCTCTCTGTCAATATAGGTCAATATAGATCCACGGCATGGTATGAGACATATAACATCCAGGTTTAACTCATTAATGCATGGGAAGCTTTGATCTTTACTGGTCGTGTCTACAGGAGCAGCATATGGCTCTGCTGGGCAGGTGATGCAATGTCAATATAATCTGTCTATGTTTATATAGTTTTTTTAGTAGTAAAAATCTCACAGGAGCTGAGGGTGAAAGTTCAGTACCCAAAATTTTCCACTTCCGTAACAGTTTCCTGTTCCTAGTTTGTGTGTTAAATGTTGTCTGATTGCTTACCTCCAGCTTTCAGCCCCAAATGCTAGCAATCTGCCTCCTGTTTAAAGAACCTAGAAGAAGAAATAAGCACACTGGTGTATTGCTCTATATTTATATTTGCATATATCATTATGTGCTGTGGCAATACAGAGACATTGATATTCCCTCTAGAAGGAAGTGTTTGTGGCAATTTCCCTAGGTCTGTTATCAGAGAATTTTTTTTTGTTGCTGTAGATTACACTGTTCTGCAGGTACCACTTTCTCATTTTAGAGTTTTTGTTTGTAGAACAAGTAAAATAATTACTAGATAAGAAATGCTTTATGATTGGGACCTCCTACAGCTTTATCCTACAAGTTGCTTGAGCAGGCACAGGGATGTTGAGGCACGCAATTTCAGTAGACACTATTCAGCCAGCACGGAGAAACCATGGCAGACAGTTCTCTGCATGGAACAGATCTTTTTCTTCCCTTGTAGAAATTGAGGATGTGCAGCTTTTTGTATGATCAGAATCTGAGAAATCAACTTATCCAGATACTTCAAAATTAATTAAGGACAGGGAGTGAGCAAAACCAGCTCCTGGTTCCTGCAGCTGTCAGTGCCCATAAATCACCTCTGTTTTTACTTTTGAAGCAGGACAAGAGCATGAATTTAATTAATGGGTTTGACTTGCTCTGGAAACACACAGTAGAGAAATCGCCCTACCCACACCTTTCACAGATTCTGTAAACATACAAATGTTATTGTGTATTTACTCATGAATGCTTTCCAGCATCATTGTGCTAGATACAGTTGAATGCCTCAGGCAGGTGGCAAACCAATGACTGCAACAAATCCTTGTTCTTTGGACACCCAGATCAGAGGAGCAGCAGGTTAGCTCCTGTTTTCTTGGTTCCAGCCAACTTTTGCTTAACAAAGGGATTAGTAATGACTGCTACAGAAGACTCTAGAAGAAAACAAAAAAAGTGGGTTTGTCTGTTTTCCATGATTGGAAATTTAACTTTGATACGAAAAAAATACCGAGTGGATTTATTTTGCCACTCTGGTTAAAAAAAAGGGAAAATATCGTTTTTTTAAAAAAACTGTGTCTGCAACGTATCACCAGGAATGTCTCTGCATTGTTTGATTTTTGTTATATTTTTAGTTCTACCTTGTTAAGTGCAAAGAGACATAGAAACTGTCAGGCTGGATAAGGCCCCAGTTCAGTGCTGTAGTCAGCATCAGGTACCTCCAAAGAAATTATGCAAACACCCCTGGTATTACGGGGAGCTGGAATTACTTAGCATTTACATCACATCAGTCATGGTTAAGCCTCTTGTGTCTGAAGACTTACATTCTCCTAAAACTTTTAACTTTCTAAAAGTTAAATTTGATTTTGTCATGTTCACTGTTGTGATGCTGGGTAGTGTTTAGGTTTTTTCTGTGGACACTCATTATATTCTTTCCCTTGGTAACAAATTTATAGATAGTAATTGCCCAGACTTGTTATGCTGGAGGAGGACTTTTGTTTGCTCCTGGGCCAGTTCCTTTTTTGACCCGACTGAATGTTCCCCCTTATTTAGGTTGTTATGTGACAAGATGGCTACACTTTCCCTTCAGGCTATGATGAAGTGTAGGATTTCACTGTCTAAACAGCTGGAGGACTTGAAAAAATGTGTACTAAGAAATGTGGCTTTTAAATTTTTTTGTAAGAGGGAGTTATTCAGAACATTATTTGAGCTCTTCTAGATGGATGGTTAGTGTGGTTAGCTCTTCTATATTTTGGTTAGTGTGGATGTCTGAGATGTGGAGATAATCTCCAAGTAAATTTGAAAATAGTGGTTCTTTATTCAAATACTGAAAAATAAGCTTGAATATGCTGAAAAAATGGTTGAATGTTGCTTTATATGCCCTATGCCCTGTGTTGCCTACAAGTGTGGAAGTATTCCGAAAACTATAGGTGCAGAATGGCACTCACCCTCCTATGATTGCTTGAACCATGTGATGTTGTACTAAAATTATCAGTTCTTGCTATTTTCTTGTTTTTGTTTTCACTTAGAGAGACTTCTAGGACAGGATGTATCCGGCATATCAAGGAGAACTGGGCCTCTAAATTTCAGAACAACATTGCCAGACCTGTGGTGAATGCATTTATGAATATTTACCTGGAAGTTAAGATTTGGAGCGAGTGTTAGGAGTGCAAGCCACTGAACATTTTAATCTGGTAAAATCCTCAAACCTCTCTTCCTTTCTCTATGATGCTCATATCCTGACAAGATCCATGATCCTTGTTTTTTAAAAATTCATGCCAAAAATATCCATGACAAAGTTAAAAAATGCTACTTCTTTTCTACATTTAAATATTAAAACACACTTACAGCTGCACTGGCCAGACACTGACACCAGTAGTTCTGGGAAACATTCACAAAGAATGCCAGGCACTGAACAACTGGTCTTTGTGTTTGTTATAAGAGAACTTTTTTTCATCTAATTGTCGAATAAATATTCTACCTTTCTCATCTATATATAACATTGTCAATTGAAGACTGATAATTTTAAAAATTATTATTACAGCTATATCTGACCCATTTTATAACATAAAAAAAATCCTCATCCTGATTTCATTGTACACAACTTTGTGTAAAGGCCATTTTGCACACTCTGGGGTCTTATGTAGGGGTGATTGGAAAAGTAAACCATCACCCCATCTGCATTACTGGATAAGGCTATTTTCAGTATAGGGAATATAGAAGAGGCTGTGTTTCTCCTGCTCCTTTTTACCTGAGTTTGCAGCATGTATTAGTATGAACTGAAATTTACTGCTCTTTAGCCATCATTGCTGCATGTTCTACTTTATCTTCTCCATGGCACTGGGCATTCCTTCAAGGGGAAGAAACTTGTTTGGTCCTTAAGCTTGGTAGAAGTTGGATTGTGAATCACTTGTACTTGAGTGTTAAACTTGACTCTGTATTGTTTCATTACTTGATTGCTGAAGCATCTGACAGATTGAAGGCAGGGCCTTGTCCACAATCATAGCCCAAGTTTAGCTGTTCACAGAACCATGGAATATTTTGAGTTGAAAGGGATCCACAAGGTTCATTGAGTCCAACTTTTTAGTGAACAGCCCATACAGACACTGAACCTAGAACCTTGGCAACATTAGCACCATGCTCTATCCTGTCGCTTGCGCCGGCAATGACTAGCCCAGCGGGCCGGTGAAGGACTTTGGTAGTGACCGTGCCGATGGGAGTCAGCTCTCTTGGGTCTGAAAACAGCCCTTGCTTTCTTCCCTCGTGCGTCCCTGCACGACGTCGGATGTTGGGCTCTTAAAAGAGCCTTTCGCTGTCAGCTCTTTTAGGGGCTTGACCACAAGCCGATGTCACTGCAGGATGGATAAAGAAGGAAAGAGGAGACGCTCGCCTGCACTTTCCAACCCTTTATTCCCCAAGCTGGAGAACACAGGCAACCAAGGGCTGGCAGACAAAGAGCCCCAACTATTACAAGGGCGAGGGTTCTTATATAGTAGCTGAACAGGGGCGGAGAGTAGGGACAACCAATAGGGAGCTGATGAGGGACGACATATAACCAATAGGAATACAGAGAAGGAGGGATAAATTCAAACTGACCAATGGGGGAAATAACTGAGCAGAACTCTCTAGAAAGAAATACATAAACATAAGTTAGAAGGAGTTTTGGGAGGAGACTCCTGGAGAGTGGCAGCTTGGGGGTGCAGTTGTCTCAACAGCTCAGCCTCACCTTCAGAGTCAGTTTCCCTATTGGGGAAATCGACCCAATCTATCTCATTCACCTTAAAGCTGAGGGTGGGCTGGATCACCGCAACACTATCCAGCTGAGCCAATCTCACCTGTCTCTACATCGTTCTGGGAGCTTCATGGGGATGCACTGGGGGAAAGGCTTGTTTTCAGCCTTTGTGCTGTAGGGCAAAACACTGAGGATCAGTGCCTGACCGTAATGCTGTCGTGTCACCAAGCAGTAAGAGGTCACTCACAGCTGGGCAGAGCCAAGGATGTGCTGTGAGCCTGACCTCATGTTTTCCTGATGCTCTGCTCCCTGCAGGTCCCCTCTGTACATCTGCTGTGAATCTTCTCTTGGGAGCTTGTGTTGTCATGTATTTACTGGTGGAGGGGAAGGGGAGATGTGTGTGCTGTAGACGTCCCTTTCCACTACCTATTTCATTGAAACTGTCTGATGTGGCATGTACTAGCTGATGCAAATATATCCATATGATTAGCTAGTCTTGCCAGCTTTTATCTAGGTTGCAGGTATGTTGCTTAGGGCCTATTTCTTAAACAGTGTTTCCAGGCACTCAGGCATTTTCCAGTCTCTGACTATTTTCAGGCAGTGGTGACAAAGCAATGTCTAATTTAGCTTCAAAAACCAGTAAGGTTTCTGAAGAGTGTAATTCACTGTCGTAAGCACTTTTGTTGGCAAAGAGCCATGGGGAGCCACCTTTAGAAATAGGATCTCCCTCTCGTGTTTTTGAGGATGTGGAAATGGATGACATTAAATCATGGGCTATAATTTAGACAGTGAGAAGTTTGCGGACTGATTCTGTAAGTAGAAAAATCCCTTGAGGAAACACATTATGTCTATAATCCTGTCAGTCAGAAGATTAGCGAATCAGTCAAAAACTAATTTACACAAATGGCTTAATAGTAAAGATTGTTCTAATAGAGGTAGGAAATTTAGCTGAAGTATTTTGCTGAAGGCTATGAAAGCTGGGTAACTTTGAAAAATGGTATTTCTTTTCCAGAGGATGTAGTAGAAAAGTGTTCTGAGCTATAATTAGTTGAACATGATGCTTCTATTGCAACATTAGGAATAATTGTAATTACGTAAATTTTTGGTTGAAGGAATCCCAATGTGCTTAACATTCAACCGAATGTTAACATTCAACCAAATATATTTGGATAACATATGTAGCGTTTAGGGCTCAGATTTCAGCGTGGGACTTATTCATCATAGTTCGTAATTGTGTGAATATTACACTGACACAATTAAAGAATGAGCCAATGTGAAACAGAGGTGCTTCAGGTGACATTTTGAATCCTCAGTGCTAGGAAACACAGACTTGGGAGCATGTTTTCCTCATCGCTTTTGTTATATGCATATATATATACGTATATAATCCTACTCACTGTAGTTAGACTGTGGGAAGTCCTTCACTACCAAATTTAGTCTTTAATAATGTACATTCCTCTGGAAAGATAAGTAAATTGCAGTGGCTGCTGCGTCTTCCTTCTGCTTTTGGTAGGGTGCATCCCCCTCTTGAGAATATGTTTTTCTTGAGAGTGTAGAACCAGGTTTTGTCTTGCTTCAGAAGTATGATACTGATACTGTTCCACTGATGAAGAGTGGAACAAATGGATGGGCCCTTATTCTGTAGTTGACATATATTTAGGTAGCTCATCTTACATCAGTAATTGGTGTAATCAAGCATTGCTAAAAATGACACATATATTTGGTTTACTATTTGTTATGAAATACTTGCACCCACAGTGTGAACACTCCTGTCACATCTAGGGGATGGGGCTTGCAGTCCAGGGGAGGTTGGCTGACAGCTTTCTGGTGTCTGCATCAGAGCAGCAGGAGCACTTAGTCCCGGAGAGCCAGGACTGGAGCAGGTGTCAGTGAGGCAGAGTGCTAATATGAGGCTTACTCAATGCTTACTGCTTTCCTGAAGTTCCCCAACTTGCATGTGGGAGGTGTAAAGCTGTACCCAAAGGCCAGAAAACCTCATTGCCAAAGTAGCAGATAGCTCTACCCTTTTCTCCTTCTGCTTTCTGTGCATGCAGAGACCAGACTGTGGTGGGGTACCTCCTCTTGGGAGTTTTTTGTTAAAATTTAGTCTTCACATAAAGGCCTAAAAGGCAAATAAAATCCTGTTGAACCTGGCTTCTCCTCATCCATTTGAAAGTTCTAGCTGTAACGTTGGCATTATTTTCATCCTCCAGACAAATAAAAGCTCAGGAGAAGGCATTAGCGGTGAGTCCTCTAAGCAAAGCAGGAGTAGCAAAAATGATTTTGAAAGTCATTTCAGCAAAGCAGGCAGTAATGAAGATTTTCAAAATGAAAACAGTTCCCTAATGTGGTCTCTAATGCCTTTTCAAAGTGGGTAGCAAAGGTGTTTTTCAGACAAGCTACTGCAATTCAATTAGACTGACCTAATTTTTATTTCTTCTTTTTCTGCTGTAGATTTCCACAGTGATACTATTTAGCTTTCTTAAGAGCATATTATGGCTTGGATGGGATTTGAGTACAGCGCTGTTAATTGACGGAGTTTAAATACCAGAAATGTTCCCTAAAGCTTGCCTTAGCTGTATGCTCATTTGAGCTAAAAAAACTTAAAAAGGACTTTTTTGATTTGGGCAGATGAACCTTTGTAGAAGGAAAGTGAGCATTGTTGCAGCCCAGGGCAAATGCTACTGGGTATGACTTATGCAATATATCTATATAGTTTTTCAATTAGGAGTAGAGGTTATAGGCCCACTCTTCTATATTTATATCATGCTCTTTGTGCTGACTGCTCACAGTGACACACTAAGTGGCACAAACTCTCACTAAACACCTATAAACTCAGTCGTGTGCATCACATCCCACAGTTACCAGAATTGGTTATGCATTTTAAGCAGCTTTATCTAGAAATAGAAACTCTTACTGGGCTTTCTTCAGCAGATTCTGCTTTCTTTATTTAACCTAATTAAATGCTGATTTAAAATGCATTGATGACATCAACATTTAAATAAGATTATGGAGTGATGGTTCTAGGTTCCAAGCCTTTGACATAAATAAGAGTTCTTTTCAAAGCATGAAATTACTGTTTCTTGCAACCCATTCCTTCATTTAAAATTGCTAATCCTGTGAGACTGACAATCCAAGCAATTATTTAAGCCTGAAGCATACTTTGGCCATAGGAATGGCACTGCTGTGAAGCAGAAAAAACCTAATAAATAATCCAGTTTTAAATCAGCACATCATTCTTATGTACAGAATTGCTTCAGTTTAACTCTGCCAGTGCAACACCACCCTTTTTTTAGAGCTGTGTGTAGTACACATTGGTCTTTCCACGAGGTGCTTTGGCAATGATTTTGCAGCTGAAGCAATGCTACTGTGGCATTTGATACAGGCTGGATTGCCACATTTCCAGTGCAAGAGACCCTGCCGTGTGCTGGTGTGAGACTGCCTTCCTTGGTAGGTGTTGGTATTTACTTGCAAAATGCATATACAGGATTGAAACCAAAGGGATAGTTTTAAATGGTGAGAGACATCCTCCCTGTTTGCAGTCTTTGATCATATGTAAAGAAGGTCTGAAATTCAGGTATTTATTTCTTTGTTGTAGTTTTAACTTACTAAATGGTATGATTTGTACTTATTCCAGGGATTTTAAGCAGACAGTGAAATGCAAAGGTTATTATTACTCAGTATTTCTTTTGATTTTACATTCACAAATGCTATGTATCACATCTTGAATGAGCTTTATTGAAATTTTGGAGTTGCTGAGGATGGATAAGTCTAGCAAACACTTCTTTTTTCTGCAATGCACTCAGAGATGACTGATACCAGGCCTTCAGTCATGTGATTTCATTCTTTAAATGAATGGTTCCTCATCTTTGACAAAACCTATTTTTTTAATGTTAAAATCAGTTAAAATCCTGGAGCTCTATTATGCATCCCAATGATGCCATGATGATTTTTGCTTTTTCATATACCCCTCTCATATACCCTTCCACGTACCCTTTTACACAGCTTTGCATGTATCCTTAGTGCTTTTAGCCCACATACTTGTAATTCCCCAAATCTGATAACTAGCTTAGACCCAAAGTCCCGTTAAGCCAGGAGACTAAACATCTTGAAAACCTCGAAGTTGGGTCAGAAAGCCCCAGACACCAAGGTCCTCTCCAGAACACATTCTGTAAACCAAGATAGGCCCATCCAGGGGGAACATTCCTCAGGACGGGGGCTTCTCTTGAGCCTCTCATTGGGGAATCTTTGATAGATATGCTAATGTGCAAGGTCTATAACTGTATACGAGAATTATCGTGTGTGTGCATCTTGGGGTGGGCATCCTGGTGTGCGTCTTTCGGGTGTGCACTTTCGGTGTGCATTCGGGGGTGCTTTCTGCCTGAATGTGGTGCACCAGAGGATCCTTAAATAAATACCTTAAATAAATACCCTTTTTCCCTCTAACTGTGTTTGGCTTTTAATTCCAAGCCTAGGACAAGGCATCACCAAGGCAAATAATAATGCAGTGCTTTTCTTTTACAAATCACATTTAACTGAGGGCCTAAGTGATTTATGGGAACTAAAAATAAATATTACCTCCAATAAGGATTATTTTTTCCTCTCAGCTGTTTGAGCTCTTTCTCAGGTTCTACTGACAGGGATGCTTGTGTCGACCAGGGACTGGAGCCTGTAAGGGCCTGTACTGTCCCTTGCACTGCAGTGTTCTAGGTCTTTTGTTGTGGTGATTCACCATATACCCTTCCCAGATTTTGACGTCTAGAGGCATTCCTATTTATTGTACATATTTTTTCAAATGGCATGTATTAATAAGGATTAATTAAGGAGTGGGGAAAGGTAAGTCTGATTTACAGAAGCCACGAAGATATAACTTTGTTCTGGTTGAGAAAATATAATTTTCTTGTGGTTTCTTTTTAAAATTCTTTGTGAAAAGACCATTTCCCCTTTAGCTTTATAGCACGAGCCTTGTGATGGTCTTTACCTGTTTGAGAGAGCCTTGAAGTTCCTGGGCCCCTGGAAGAAATATCAGGGCTTAGTTTTTGTGCTCCTTCTCAGTTTTTTATCCAATTGGGCTGCTGTCCCAGTTTCGATCACAGTTCTGGAAAGATGAGATGGTGAAGTGACAGAAAAGTGCTTGAGTTACTAACGGAGACTCAGACAGCTGCTAGATTCTATCAAATCCTGCTTTGTTCATGTCAAAAAGACATCAGAATTCATTTCAGCTGGGATGGACTGGCAAATCTGCATAAAAATTTAGTCCGTGCTCTCATAATCCTTCTGCTATCTGATCAAGTTTCAGTCTACACATCTCATTGTGATGAGGTAAGGAAGGGGTCTGAAGGAACAAGTTATGTTTGTCCTTTACAGGAAAGAAGGCCTTTTCACACTGTGCTATCTGGCGTATTACCTCCTGAAATCCTTTAATTGTATCAAGCTGTATGTTTTTATTTTCTCTGTAGCAAAATGTTCTTACAAAAGTGGCTTATAAGTGACTCGCTGTGTAGTTTCCTGTCACAAATTTCTGTGATGCTGCCAAGAGTCAGTACTTTTCTTACCTATTCCTTGTGCTGTATGTATTCAACAGGAAAAAATGAATTTGAAGATTCACAGTGAACAAAAGGGCTGAAAAAACCACCAGTCTTCTGTTGCTAGAGTTTAACCTGAGTTTGTAAGGTGAGAGCCTGTGATCACAGACCTTGACACCTGCAGAAACCATTGCATTGCCCTAAGACAGCTGGAGCTGAGAGTGTCTCTAAGGTGTCCCCTTGGCTCTGAGTGCAGCACTGAAGTGGCTCCTGACAATAGGGAGGAGTGGTTTTCCCCAGAGGTGAGACAGAGAGACAGCCCTCTGCTAATTTCCTCCTTTCTTCCTGTAACAAAGGTTGTGTTTGTTAGTCAGTTCCTTATTCAGGTGGTGTTTAAGAGCCAAAAACCAACACGGCAGTTGGCAAAACAAGCCTGTGGCTTAGTATGTAACGCCTGTACTTGTGACATCGTGTTAAAACACCAGCACTCCTAAAGCCTGAATTGAGAGAGGAGAGTGAAAACTCTTCACTATTGTTGCCTCTGGAAAGGAATACTCTGCATGTGATGCCGTACAAAAGGAAGAAAGCTTGGTTAGTTCAAGCTATATTGAAAGATCCATTGATTTCGTTTTTTCATTTATTACTTTTTCAGATAGTACAAAGTTTTTCAAATGTGAAAGAAGCATAAAAACTTGGGAAATGATGTCTCCATAGGCAAAGCCTAAGAAGAAGGAAACAGGTGGCAAACACCAATATGAGGGAAATTACCTGTGTGTTTTGGGTGGAGCAATGTTTGGGGAGGACAGCTTTGTGATTAACAGGCCTGACTAACTCCCAACACTCTGGCTGTGCCTTCCTGCTGGCACTGCCTGCCTGTGCCGTCTGTTGTTCTAGTAGTGGGTGCACTGCAGGAGTGGTCCATGGAACCCAGCTCCAGTCCAGCTCCAGCTGCAGTTGAGAGCCACTCCATGGCAGAACAATTCACAATTTCCTACCTAGCTGTGTGCGTTATTAGTGTTTTTACACGTAAGACTTTGCCTAGCAAAATCTGTTTTGTCGTCTTAAGTCCTGTTACTGGGCTTGACAGCAGCATGCTACTGGTAGATCCCTTCTATCTGAGCCAGGCAGCTCATTAGGCAGCCACGTTATCCAAAGCAACTTAAAGTTCACAAACCTGATGTTTCCTTGACTTTGGAGAGTCCCTGCTGCTGTAGGTGAGCTCGGAGCCACCTCATGCCCAGTGTAGACACTGGAACCCACTGCTGCCAAAGCTACATGAGGCAGTGGTCACCACAGGTTGTGTGATAACCTCCTGATGATGCACATCACTTGGGATTTCAGGTACTTGCAATTATGTGCCTCTTAAACCCAAAGGGATTAAAACCCAGAGCATTTATTTCTCAGGGATGATGTATTCTTTAATAATAAGCAAGATGGGATTGGGTTGTGCCTCCTTATTCTCCCTAAAATAAGGATGTGCCAGAAGTCTGGATCCAGTCTAGGTGATCTATAAATGTTATGTGTTATTAGGTGTTCCTGGGACAGCCAAAGCATTGAGGCATTTATCACTTATGGTGCTTGTAGATGCTGCTGTAACACAAACAAGGAAATGCTGATGGTAGCTCAGAGATAAGGCACCTATAACCTCCTTACATAGGGAAATCCTGCAGGAAGGGAGGCGGCAAAACTCTGAAGTGTAATGGGAGCTGGGTAATTGTACGCTGTGAGTAACAAACACCTCGGAGTCTTCCAGGTGTCTCACCTGGGTGCTTCAAAAAGGCCGTTCATGGAAAGCTTTGTGGTAATCAGTTGCAATCTTCCTTCCATAAGGAGATCTTCAGGCCTTCTGGAAAGCAAAAGAAGTGCCTGGAAAAAGTAGTGGGGTAGAGCTCAGGCTGTCTCAGGCAAGCCTTTCTTACCAGGCCTTTCAAAAAGGTTTATTGACCTGAAGGCTAAATCATATTTGTGTTGTGTTTTGCTGGACTAGAAATAGAGTGTTTCTCAGTGAGACAAAAGTGAATTGGCTCCATAAAGAGAAGATTTTCTCAAATCAGGCATTTCTAGCCTTTATTTTCCACATAGGTGCATTATTTTTCCCATGGGAGGAAAGTACGGAAAGATCTCTCTGTGTGGGAAGGTGGCATGGTAGGAGGATGAAGCTAGTTCTGCAAACATGCTTATTTCAAATACCACCCTAGAGAGAGGCTGCAGATTTTTGGAGACTGGATTCCATGTGGTAGGTAGGAGGAAGTTTCTGTGCTATTGATTAATTTCAAATTGTGTGGGATTTTACTGGCATAAATGCATGGGGTCTTTGCCAATTTAAACTTAATTTTCCTTCTGTCAAAGGAGCTGCAAAAGCTGTGTGAAGAGGAGGTTTTGGGGATGAAGACTGCATTATCTGCAGGCCTTGTTGGAGTTAACCTTTCCATTTTGTTTGGGAGAAGGAGCATGACTTTTCCTAGGCAGTAGTGTATTTAATCATGTAGTTTCTTTTGCAAGAAACTTTCTTTTGCAGACCCTAAGTCAGGAAACTCTGTATGGAGCACAAAAGGCTTTTTTATGGTATCTTTGAATATTATGCTGGGAACGCCATGGAGATGAGGAAAACCAAAACAACCTGAATAAAGTACAAATCCTGCAGGATAATAATAGACTTGTACAGGTTGGGAAACAGAAGGCCAAATCTGGAAAACAGGAGGCTCTTGATGGACTCAGTCCTTGGGTTAGAGAATTTGTGCCAGTATGTAGGTAAGCTGTTCAACTGTGTTAGCACTGCACTGCACAGTGAGTTCTGTGGACAGAGCAATATTGCAGGCTGTAGGAATGTGAGATAAACTAGAATTGTACAGGCCAGAAAAAAATCTTTTGTACTGAACAAAGAAATCTCGGTCTATGATTAACTTTATTTCATGTCAAGAGCAGAACACACAAGTCTAGGCTCTTTCATGGCATGATACTGAACAATACCAGCCCTGTAGCACAGAGCATACCACTGCTGGATTATTTGTCCTAAATGTACTTTAGAGAAATTCAGTGACGTTTAGTTTGTGCTAGCAAATACTCATTTAATGCAGCTATTACAGCAGTGCAAACCACAGGTTTGCAATAAGCCGTGCTCCTGGGGCTCATCTCAAATTCTGGCCTTATGAAACAATTTTTTTGCACATTTGTCTTTTTCACATCAAGCTAGAATGATACAGAGAACGGAAAAGAATTTCAGAAAATAACAAAGATCAGTGGTTTACAAATATCATAATTGTTTGACATAGGCAAGTTTAACATGTGTGGCAGCCAAACAGGCTAAAGAATCAACAGATTGAGGGGAAAACATCAAACTTAACTCCTTGAAGAGCAAACAGAGCCCACAGTGAAAAGAGACAATGTTGGTTTCACTATTTCAAAGAAAATTTAGGTGGATGGAGGGAAAAACGTTTTTTTTTCTGTGGCTGGAAGACTGAAAATTCTTTTGGGAAGATTTCAAGGTTATAACAGTATTTTCAAATTGGCGTGCAAACAGAAGGAAAAGATACTGAAGCCTGTTTATAAATAGCTTGAGTTTGCAAGAGTTACAGCCTTGGTTTGTTACTGCTAGCCCAAAGCGAGTTCTACACAAAGGAGTAGGTATGACCCAAAAAAGCACACGCTATAAATTCATTGTTCAGACAAAACCTATATTTTCCTGGCAAGACAGAAACAGAAGATGATGAATTAACAGCTTGGCTACCTGCCCAAATTCATAGCTCCTAACAGGTCTGAGAATCGGACAGCTATGCATAGGGCACAATGTTTGGGCTATGAAGAACGGATTTTGAGAAGTTAAAAGTAAAACCTGGAGAACAATATACTTGGTGCAGAAGAGTCAGGTTTGAAAGAAAAAATTGATTTTGCTGATTTTAAAAAACAAACAAACCTCACCCAGTTGTTCTGTATGGAAACGGTGATAAAAATAATTTTATCACTTTCATCGTTATTCCTTATCCTTGTTGCTTTTTAACTGGATCATAACATGAAATCCAGATAAGTAATACGGCTTGCATTGTGACACCTGGAGAAGATGCTTTCCTCATCAGAAGAATTTTACATGTTGTGGGAGCAAATTTGGTTTATTCTGTGAGCAAAATAGTAATATTATTAGTTATGTCAGGTATTGGTGTTCCAGAGTTCGCATAAATGCCTGGCACGTTAGGGGCACCAATTGTTTATTATCAGGTATTTGTGTGAATGGTAAGGCTGGGGTGTGCCTGGTTCAGGCAGTTATTTCTGAGACAACCTTGGAGCCTGTAATCTAGAACTCCTTAGACCTAGGCAGCTGTGGGGATGTTTGAGAAGGATCAGATATGTGCACTAAAATAAGGAATCCTTCTAAAACAGTATAAGCCATATGTCAGCTTCCTTATCAGATTTTATCTGTGTCTTTTCTCAGATCAGACATAGCCTGAAAGTTATTAATACACCTGATGCATTTCTTTTTCCTTCACCCTTTTTTGGGGCGGTGGTGGTGGAGTGGGGGGTGTCTTTTCCCCCAGTTTCACTGCTCGAGATGCTTTTCCTACACAGTGCTGCTTTTACATAACAAGTGTGGGAAACGTACCAGGATGCTTTTTTAAACCTCATTGTTCCTGAGCATTTCACATAAAGATTGGTCAGCAGAGAGCAGAAAAGCATAGCTACAGAAGACTGTGAAAATGGATAAAAACCCTTTTAAAACAGAAAAATACTGAAAAAAATTAGAAGGCACACTCAAAAATTTTCAATTACTCTGATACAATACTTTAAAAATATACTTTAATACTTCTATGTGATATGGCTATATCTCTTACATGAGTTCTTTTTGATTCAAAGGGGTTTTCTTTGCTTTTAAATACAGCACTTAGATTAAAGTGTAAAGCATAGAGATAATTTAATCTAGAGCTCTTTAGAGTGCAGGTGAACTTTTCCATTTGGTTATTTTAAACCAATTTCCTCCACAGACATTGAGTGATGATGGGTGGCTGAGGGAATGATTAGACACAACAATTTCATGAACAAGAGCAAAGAGCTTTATCGTTATAATTACAATAATTATTTCTCAGAACAAAGCAGGTCTAAAGTATTGACCACTGTGTCAAAAAGGTCCAAATGTTGCTAAAATGTGATAATGGTGAGATAGCAGTATAATACAGCTGCATTTCTGTAGTATTATTGAATTGCTGATATTGATTGCATTTGGAACCCTTTTTAGCCTCAGTAAAACAGTACTTGAAAACTATAGGAAAGGATTCATTGCCTTAAAAGGCTTAGTTTGTCTGGCATCAAGATAGCTTAGTAATTTTTTTTCTTCTTTTAATCTTGTACAAAAGAATGGGCTATATTCACCAAAATTACCAGTGAAGATTGCACTCTCAGGTGTAATTTGCTGGACTGTGTTTTGCCTGTGGAGTTGTTCATGATGCTGTAATGCTGTAGGCTAACAACAGGCTGACATTTCCAACAGAACTCCTTGTTCCAATGACTATAAATGGTGTGTCTCAGGTCACACTATCATAAAACAAATACCTGCTGCTTGCATTGGAACTTTATTTATTGGTCAATCTGACATATTGCACCGTGACAAGAAAGTCACTGGGTTGGATTTTTAAAGAGTGTTAGTCTCTAGAGGCAGATTTGGCTCTTAGGGCGTTTGGGAGACTTGGATTCAAATTCTGCCTCCTACCCAGAGATGGGGGCTGATTTACCTTCTTGCTTCTCAAACCTGGCTTTCCCCCATGTGGAAAATCTGGGTAGCTATGTGCTCTGGGATAAATAGGTTCTCTCTCACTCTCCAGGAGGAAAGTCCAGCCGCACTAATTTCAGTGGTGCCACTGTAAACTTTGCTGTGGAAGGACGGCAAGGAAATGAAAGAAAGCTGAGGCTGTAGTTCGATGGATACTGGCGTGAAAGCAGCAAGCTGACCTTTCCCTAGCATCTAGTTTTTTGCCCTTGGCTTTCCTCAGTTTTCTTAAACTGTCTTTGAGGTTTTTTGATCATCTCTACCCTAGCAAATCCCTATGTTTTTACTCTATATAAACATAAAGTGAATGGAAGTGTTTTTATAGAAGGTAGTTAATGCGATAATTGCACTGAGCATTAGTTTTTAAGGTATATTGGTAAATATGAACTAGCCTTCTAGCAATCTGTGTGCATTCATCCAAAGCAATGGAAAATAACTCCCAAGTGATTTCAATTTAAAAAGAGATATTAAAGACAAAAATTGGACATGGTACGTGGCGGTAGCTCCTTGAGCCCCTGTTAGCCTTCCATTCAGGGCTGATGGCTGTAGTTTTTGTTCCATTTACATTGAAAATGAAATCTTATGGTATTCTCGGTGTTTATCTCTTTATCCACATTTGCCCCTGAAATGGTGACAGGCAGCTGAATCTATATTATCTTTTCTGTGCAGACATAGTCTGTTCATTACTAATGTTCAGTGGAGACATGCACGTAGTCTGACAACAAAATTCAGGGCTGATACCAAGCCATGCAACATCTGCTAAGTTCACATGGGGAAAAGGAATATAAAAACAAATACACAAAGGGCACAGTTACTGAGATGGTAAATATTGTTTTTTCCATGCCACACCCAAACCAAAAATAGAGTCAGAGGAGGCCTTAACAAAGCTTGATTCAGGTTCCTGACAGCTGACAGTAACTGCTTGTTTTCCACTGAGCTGTAAGTGAACAAGACTGCCAGCTTACTTCAAAAGAATGAATTAGCCTGAGACTTAGGCTTCTTTCACTGTGACCAGATCAGAAGTAGATGAGAAGAATAGCTCCATGGAAATGTGTAGTGTTAAAGTCATGTTAATGCAATTGCTATCAAGCTTCCTTGCCATGAGAGGGGAAGAGTGGATAACACTTTTTTTGGAGGTAATAAACTTCCTGTACTGCATGTGGAACAGCATGGATTCACCGGCTGGGCAAGTGGAGCAGCTGGCAAGGGAGCCTGGATTGGCTTGTGGGCTGCAGTCCCAGGACTGGGAGGTGCCCTGGCACAGTGGGCCTGGGTCCTGGTTGGGGGATTTCTGCACCAGCTTGGCTGTGGGAAGGAGCACATAGCCCAGAAGGGAGAGGAGGAAATTGCTGGGTGGCTGTGCCGGGGTATAGGTGGTGCTTTCTGCATCCTAGGCTGTTGCACAAAGTTCAGGTGCTTAATAAAGGTGCTCAGGTAGATAAAACTGGGAACTCCCAAATCTACTGCTGATAAAAAAGGGTTTCAAAGCAGCTGTGGGTTGAAGGGGGAAGTGAGTGTAAGAAATACAGTCCAGTCAACACATACAGTCATTGCAATAAATTCAGTGGGGCGGGTAGATAGGGGAGGAACAGACCCGCAGTCTGGTGGGTCTTCAGGACTGTGGACATGTGGCTCCACGTGGCTCATTTGGGTCACTCGCTGCCTCTCCTGCCTGAAAGGTGCTGTCAGATACTCTGCATCTGAGTGTATCATAAGAGGACATCAATGCTAACCTGTCTGGAAAAGTGCCTTAACATCCAGATGCACCTGCTCTGAGCATGGCAGATTGGGGAGATGTGAAATAATCTGTTTTGTTATGGTCTGGAGAGTTTCTGTCCAGCACAGGAAAACCTGTGCTGCTGCCATGCTGTTTCTGCTGGCAGCACTGTGCTGGGTAGCACCGGCATCGCTTGCATCAGGTTATTTCTTTTCTCCTGTCCTCTGCTGGCAGTGTGAAGATTTGGTACTGTTCCCACTGGAAACAGTGAGAAGAGTTCCCAGGGTGGACTTCATACTGAAAGGGTTTTCAGTCACTGGGTTTGTGTTATTCTTGATATGGGGTACACTTGTGCTTGTTACTCAGCTCTTTCAGAAAAGCAGATTGCCTGCAATAGCAAGGCACTGGACCTTGTTTACATAAAATCATACAACTAACTGCTCTTTAACAGAAAAACACAACTATATTGAAGAGTTGGAAGTGATGCAAAGTTGAGCAAGGTCAAGCTGGTAACATTAAAAAGAGTAAACTCCAAGGAGAAGGCTTACTCCTCCTTGCTATCCTAAATGGAGAAGTAAGTTGTGTGAATTAATAATAGAATATTCAACCAGAAATATTTTTCTAACCATAAAGCATCTGTGCCTTTGCATCAAACATCTGTGATAAAAGTGAAAAAAAAGCAGTTAAATAAACTTGTACAAAAATGGCAGGCAGAAAAAAGGTCACACAGAAAAAAAACAACTTGAGCCTTTTTTTTCCCCCTTCTACCCGCTTTAAGTGATTAAATGTTTGGTTTCTAAGAAATATATTCAGTTCTTAATAAAATTTTAAAGTTCCTCTATGTGTCTAAGTGAAAGTGACTCAGAGGAGAGATCATAGGAAAATTGCTGCCTTTTTCCCCCCTTTGCAACAACTTCTTTTGACCTTTCTACAGTAACTCATTTATTTTGTCTATTTTGATACCAAATTTTCAATAAGTAAAACTACATTGTGTTTTATACCTATTCTCCTTAGCAATACATCCTGCTTGCCAGCACTCTTCTGTAGCTCAGCAAAAATCAACGATTTTCAGGCATTATTGCTTGAAGTTTTGGCGTTGGTTCTCCAGCATGATCAGGTACTAAATGTGGTGGTCCTGGTTAAGGAGCAGTGGGATTTGGCCACCTGGTCTGGTTAGCCGTGCCCTCCCCACCACGACTGTTGTGTGGAAGGCATGCGAATACTCTGCTCACAGGTGATCATATGTAATCCTCAGAAAGACGGGGTCTGAAGGAGAAATTATAAGTTCCAAACAAATATTTATTGCCTGACTACATTTCATCACATTTCAGTGGGTTGTTTTCCCCCACACCCTGTCCCCATCCTTTGTGAAACAGTATCAGTGAAAGATGTAGACAATGCTGAGGCCATGTTTAACTGGATACAGTGCAAACACAGCAAAAGACCATCCCTTCCTGAAAGATGGGAAGAAAGGCTTTCCTTAGCTTTCATTCAGTAGTCTGAGAGCAAATACTTTTAGTGAGTTTGTTTCCTTGAGCTCAGGTACAAACAACAGTGTGGTTCGAGAGGGCCTCAACACTCACAAATGTTTGCCTTGCACAGTGAACCACTTTTAACCAGACTTTCCAAGGAAGGAAGTCACGATTCCTTTCACTTGAAGATTTGCTCTATCTTCCCACCTACCAAGAGTTATGCAAAAATCATTGGGTTGATTTTCAGTATTAGATTTAAATGTGGTACAAGTTCCCTGAGATCTGCAAACTTGAAGATCTGGATTAGCTTTTGACCAATGCTTGTCTTAGTTTTGGGGTAAAGAGAAAACCATTCTAAACTTCTGATAGTGTTTTGATTTTTATATTTGCTTGACTTTCCCCAGAAGTCTAGAGAAAAAAAATCTCCCGTAGGCTTCCAATTGTGTCATTTTCCAAGAACCTCTCTCTTCTTTTGGTTATGAGCAGGAAGTATTTGATTTGTGTGTCTTCTCTGTGAAACACTATGTTTGATTCTATATTGATTTGACAAAGCAAGAAAACAGGTTGGTTTGTTTCATCAGAAAAAAACCCCCCGTGATAATTAGAGCAGTAAAAATTCCTGCACTAAGGGTAAAATTGTGGACATAAAAACCATCTGAACTACTAGAGTGTTAGACAGCAAGTGCCTCATTTGTATTCCTTTCTTTAGGAAAGCAGTTAAGGCTTCCTCTCATTCAATGGCCACTCTGTCTTTTTGGTCACAGAGTAACTTCAGCATGCATTGTGCCTTCCACCCTACAAAGACATTCTGTGTAATTAATCAACAAATTTAACTACTGAGCTACTAAGAGCTGGTTTACCATGACACACACAACTTGTACAAACATTTCTTAGAAGAGACGGGCCACGGCAAGCTGCTTTTGCTCTTTTGGGTGCAGTGTGCCTCTCAGTGAAAGCCTGTAGTTGGCTGTTTATTTGGGAGCTGGGGTGTTCCTCTCACTCCCCTGACATATAAATGTAGCTTAGCAAATAAGCCCCTTATCTACAAGAGTTTCTAAATAGATTTTTGTAAATAATATGGGCTCAGAAGTCAGTTATAGTAAACTTGGAGCAGTTGTTTTAAAGTGTGATAGTTTATTGCTATGCTCCAACCGGCACAGATGTGAGTGACTCCATTAGGACGTTGGTACAATGAGTTTGATAAAGAGATACTTAATGGCTAAGGCTGATATAGGCAGTGCTTGGGTCTTGGTCCTCCTCAGCATGAGACCTACTGTGTTTCAAGATGGGCACCCTGAAAGTTAATGACAATTTTTTGAAGTGCTGTTGGTAAACTTGTTTGGACTCAAATTTATTTTAAATACTGGTAATGACAGCCCCTTTTTTTTTTTTCCAAAGAAAGTTGAGAGCGTATCTGAAGCAAGTTGCTTCAGGTATTATTATTCTCCACTTCTTTTAGTATCTCCTAGCATTATGTAGAAAGAAGAAAAAGAGACGTGTTTTATAGAATGAATTGTGGAAAATTGCATTGCTAACCATCAACACCCAGTCATTGTAGGAGCAAAACAATGAACACCGCTTGCTGCTTTTGTGCAGTGGGAATCCTCAGGATGTGGCAATCCTATGATGCACTAGAGATGTTTTAGTAAATTTAGATTCTGTAACCCTATTGAATACAGCCTTTAACTAAATTCCTGTAAAGGCATTAAAATACTGAGTATTTAGAACACTGTCTGAAAACAATTACAGTTTAAAGAAAATTGTGATGAGAAAAGATCTTTTTGATAAAAATGCTAACGCTGTAGCCTGGAAAACTCCTTCAGCGCAAGTAAAAAAAATTAGCTCCTGCAATATTGCCAGCAATTGTCAGTGAAACTTTATCACTCCATGTGAAAACTGATATGCTTTAATGCAATTTAAATTCTCTATTTAAAATAAACTGCTTTTAACTGACTTTCCTTTTACTCCCTATTTTTAAATTTTTTTCTCCTTTCGTGGAGCACTGCAGTACTCCTCACTCATTTGCTTTTGTAAGATTTTATTTTTAAATGTACCAAATTCTAGGAGGGGAATTTTGAAATCATGTAAGTTCAGTGAGGAAGCCAAATCCTTTAAAATACACTTGCATTAGTGTGACTGAAACAATGTGCAATTCATGATACAAGGAAGTTAGAAGAGTTCTAAATCCCTTCATTTCAGACATCAAAGACATATTAACTCCTCCTTCACCCCACATACTCCAACTTAACCATTCAATAACTAAGAGATCTTTAAAAATATTTGCTTTTTAGATAGATTTGGCTTAAAATTTTTTCTTTGAATTTCCACTGAGCCAGCTATATTTCTGAGAGTAAAAACAATCCTGACTCTACAACAGGTGGAACAAGTGAGATCAGATATTTTCAGGATAATGTTCTTACACTATTTTGAAAGGTACAAAAGAAAGCGAGTACAAAATATGCCCTATAAACAGTTTCTCTAGAAAGCACAGTGTTACAAGTTTAAAAGAACTTTTCCTACCTGTAGCTTTTGTGTGGATCAGGAAGTGTAGCTTTTCCTGATTACAATCTTCCATGGCTTAGCTTGGCTTCTGCATTTGAATGTTAAATATGTAAGAATGCCTTGTTTAGCTTCGGAGTTTGCATGACCTCTTAATGAGACACTGTAGTTAGTGTCATTGGGTATTAAGGCATCATGTGACTGTAGATGGAAATAAAATCCTTTAAAGTTTGTATTAAATACTTCCTAGAATCTGTAACCCTTTACCTGCAAGCTGGATAAAAACCTGATAGAACTCACTGTTTTCTGGCCAGGGTTAAAAAAAGGAGAAGAGGAAAAACACGTGCCAAATAATTCCTTTTCTCTGGGACACTCACAACAACCACAACAAAGTCCGAGGCTGTCAGTGTATTCATGCTGCCATTTGCATATTCTTAAAATTAAATCTCTCCGTATCACAAACAGTGCTGGAGGGATTTGGCAGAAAGTTCCTCTGTTACTTGTTGCCTGGCAATGACGTTTATTCCCCACTGTTTTGTGCGATTCTCTATAGAGAAATTCAGCTCTAAGGTGTATTTGCAGGTGTCACATCACATTTATCTGTGAAAGCTGCCAACTTTCCTGGATTTTGATTTGAGTGTGGTGTTTCCAGAAGTGATATGAAAGATGTTCCGTTGCCACAACCAGTTAAGAGAGTTTTCCCTGTGCAGGAGGAGAGATTTAACTTAGGCAAACACCTGGGTCGTGCCTGGGTCATGTGTGATCTTTAACATATGTCAATGTACCTGGAAACTGTAAAACAAGCTCCTGGAAAGAACTGGCACTAAGATTGTGTCACCTAACTGCCTGTGTGGCAGCTGAGGGGTGCAAAGAAGGGCTAACAAAGCCTTCTCGATAGTACAACTAAATCTCTTTGGTGTGTGGTTTGGTGTTTGTTTGTTTTTGTTTGTTTTTTTTTTTTTTTTTTTTTTTTTTTTTTTTTTTTTTTTTTTTTTTTTTTTTTTTTTTTGGTGGTGTTAAGCCTCATGGAAGCACTTATATGAGGTTTGGCTGCTGTATTGTGTGCTGTTCTCACTCTAAGTAATGCTGCATTTACAGTTGCCTCCCTGCCTTGCAGGGATTGCATCCTTGCCTTCCCTGTGGAAGGAGGGTGCTGGATTTCTGCTTACCTTACTCATGCAAACTATCCTTCTAAAATCACCGTGGGCTAGGTTTGCTCTGCTGTACTTCCTCTCGTATTCTCTGCAGTGAGCTGAAGCTGAGACTGTCAAACTCATGTCAGCAGTGGGCTGGGGCAGGCAGGTCCCGTGCCCGGGAGCAGGGACTCAGATGCGCCACCTGGCCCCAGCCTCCCGCTGCAGGAGCCAGCACACATAGGGGGTGAAACGTCGTGTGCCAGCAAAGAAATTAATAAAAGTTGCTTTGGATACTCTTGTTTTAAGCAGAGAACTAGGTCATAACGTAAAGACCAAGTATCATTTGCAGGCTATGAGCTAGCGTGCTGAAAAGCTCTGCAATTGTTCTTTGGCACATTTTAAATATTTTTCTCCTGCAAACGATTAGTGTTAGCTGAAAATGGACTTCAAGCGCCAGGAAGTTTCTTAGCACAAAACCGTCACTAAACTCTCCAAAGGCTCTCTGGTCAGTAAGTGAAGAATTGCCAGGCTAACATACCCCCAAGTTGTGAGAGAAGGTGAGGGAGGGGGGAGATGCACACAGTTTAGGGCTACCTCTGCAGCATGGTTCTGCTGCTGTGTGCAGCCCTGTGCAGAGCGTGTGCTTGGACCCGGCTCATGGCCCTGCCCAGCCGGAGCTCACCCCATGGCCAGCCCTGCGATATTTTGCCATTGTACTCGAGGCTGCTGGGATAATGAGGTGGGCTAACAGGCCAAGAAATGTCCCAGTAGGAAAGCCGCGTTTTAAGCCAGGAGATCACTCAAAGCAAACACAGTGAGGCTGCCTTCCCCCTTCTCTTAATGCTTGGCATCATTTTCAGACTCCTTCCATGGCTACTGTATTTTTTGTTGTTCCACAGACTGTTCATTCTTGAGATTTCTCGAACCAACGCCCGGTACTTCTGTCGTAGTAGAGAAGTTCTGCCCTAGTCCCTGCAATCCCAACCGTGCTATGCTTCTGCAACCTATAGTCTTCTACGAGTGTGTGCAAACTGCTAGAATCTTTTTGGGTTGATTGCCTAACACGTTTTCACAGATGCGTCCTGCAGGAAATGATCACTTGCCTCACCAATCCATGGTGCTTGTTCAAAAGCAGGTGTGACACTTTTTCAAAGGAAAAGCAGTTGAGACATTCAGCCTGCAGAAATCTTTTCCCTCTAATCTCATTCTCGTACCTTAGTCGACTGTTTTGGCTGAGGTTTTCTGGAGAATGTTCCTGCTGAGATAGAAGGCTGCCTCGAAAAATTGCAGCCTAAAAGGCTAACTTTATGACTTCATATGCTATTGTCTGTGTGATATTACAGTGGGAAGTTCTGGGCAATTTACTAGCAAGCAATGGGATAATGTAGACAAATGGCAGCAAACGATCCAGTTGCTTTGGGGATGTTCTGTTTTCATCTGTGCTACAATATGTCTGGATATTTGCTTCGCCTTTCACCTTGCAAATCTGTGTATTTCACTTTAAATATGCTGACAAAAATCTATCTCAGTCTAGAAGCTTTCTCACATGCACTGAAATGCATGTGGAATCAGAGATGTAGTAGGAGAGCAGGCAAATGATTTTATTTATATAGTATTGTGTGGTGAAAGCTCTAACAGTGGGAACATGTGAACATGCCTTAAATCTATTTTTGTATATTCCCTGCTGGGGCTGGAGAGAAGCCCAGTGAGCTACCAAAAAGAGCAGGTGCTGCAAATAGAGAGTGTATCATGGGTGGGAACATGTTAGGGGCTTTGCTGAGTTGGAATGGGAGCATCACCCACCCTGGTAAGCAGAAGCAGCATAGGTCTGGGATGATAGGACAGCAGAGGCAGGGAGAAGAGCTAGGGGCAGATTTTAACAGTCACTTGGGGAAACGTGTGATTTTAAGAGCATGTTATACTGGACTGGAAACATTCCCTCACACTCTTCTGCTTATTGTCCTCTGTTTTCAAGTGAATTTAGCACCGTATAGCTTGTCCTTGATAGTGAAAGACCCTTTTTCACAGAAGGGTGATGGTGCAAAGTGCCCCTTCTGGAGAAACACACAATAAAATGCCTCTTACTGTCTTAGGAAGGATCATGATGACTAGTCCTGCAGCCTTTGACCTTCCTGTTGAAACTGAGAATTGAGATTATGAATTAGATCCACACAGAGAGCATCAGCTCATGTCGTAAAAGTCAGGAGACTACCTCCCAAATGCAAGGAATGGTGTTCTGTAACCAGGCTGGAAAGATAAACCACAGGAAAAAATGTAGCTCACTGGTCTCCCTGCAGCCATGTGGTGATCTAGGAAGAGATAGTGAGTAATGTCCTTAACAGGCTACAAGAACTTGAAATAGGTTACATTTGTAGCATAAATACTTTCTAATGATTCTTAGTAACAAATCCTTATTAATGAAACCTATCCAGAGGACCTAGTCCACATTTGGATGATTACATGCTCAATTTCATGATTATATAAAAAAATGCCTAAAAAGTATTTGGCTTTAAAATGAGAAGCAATAAAAATAGATTTCAGAAGTCTGTCCTTTTGCAGTCTTAATATTTACATTAAAACAGGTATTTTTAAATCTTTATTCAACAAAATGAAACAATGCAGATTGTTGTTAACAGCTTTATGGAAGTGCCCCAGAGGACCCATTTTATGACTTATTATACAGACACACATAGTTTTTGATAAAGAGCAAACTCTCAGGATTTTAAGATGAAACAGTCTCCTCTGCATACAAACACCAGCAATCAATATTTGCATTAAATTCTCTTTGCAAGATGGCTAAAACTTCTTCTGTTTCCGCAGGTAGAGGGTTTGAGTGTGCATCATGGAGCAATCAGGGCTGGGGAGCCACTGAAATGCAAACTTCTGAATGCAAACTTTTCCAGGCTACATGTTAACCCACATTTTGATGTTATCTGATAGTAATGTGAAAAAAAGTCGAATGGCCACAGGCTGTTTGAAATGAAGTCACGGGCTGTGCATTCCCCAGCTGTGGTGCAAAGGAAATGACTGATAAAAATATTTTTTCTAGCTGACCTCCGGCTTACCTTTGTCTGCCAAAGAATTTCCGGCTAATTCCCTGTTAAAGCTTTCTTGCAGCTACAGCCTATTCCTAGAATCTTCTGTGTTAGAAAATACAGACCCCATCTGAGCTTGTTTACAGATGCACTTTATCTAAAGAATAAATGAAAGCTTTGTTCTAGAGATGCAAATAGTGCTTCTTAACAAAAAGTAAATTGCTCTATTCCTAGGTAGGGGTAGGAAAGCACTTGGCATTTGGATGGCTCATTATTGGAGAAACTACTTTGTCTCAGTACCACTGGATACACACACTTGGGGACAGGTTTGTGAAGGGCTATGGAGCACTCACTCTTGCAGTAGCAAGTATCAGCAGCCTGAAGCCATTCAGAAGCCTGTGTCTGCTGCATAGGCTCAGTGTGAGGAGTCTGACCCCTGAGAAATTGATTCAGAAAGCTGGCAAGCTGAATGAGATAGGTTAGGCACAAGGTACGACTCTTGGGGGGGTCCTGTGCAAGGCTAAGAGTTCGACTTGATGATCCCTGGGGGTCCCTTCCAACTCAGAATATTCCGTGGTTGTGTGATCACATTATACTCCATTACTACCCAAAATTAGCCACTCTCCTGGAAGATAGAAGATTTTACCCTTCCAAGATAATGAAAGAACTAACTTTCCAGTATTACACAGGTCATAGACAGGAAGCTCAAGGCCAAAATGCACAAGTCAAGCACCATGTTTGAAAGAAGGTGGACGTTGCCTACCTTTGGGACAGGATCCTGGGAACTTTGGTGCCCACAGCCTCTTCCCATAGCTTTACAGGTCTGAATGGGAGTGGGGTTTCAGGTCCTTTTTCTGGTGCTTTTTACTGGGTTGGTCACACAAGCCCTCATGTCTGTTGATTTGCATATTGCCAGTATGCAATCCAGTCATAAATATTATCTAAGCATGGTGGGGGGTTTTTTTTGGCAAATCTCATTGTTTTTTGAATGCTTGATCTAGTTAACTGCAGTGGGAAAAATACTGGAATTTTTCCTTATCAATACTGTCCTTAAAGATTATTTTTATATACAGGCCAAAGGAAGCTGCGAAGGCCTTGTGTCTCTGTGCCAGAGTAGAATTTCCACGAAATTAAGGAACACACACAAGTCCGCTTCCATAGTTTATTAGTACAAACAATGCATACACAAGACTGTATATTTGTTTGAAGACTGCAGTAGATTTCTAATTTAACAACTTTGTAACAAAATTTAACTAAATTTGACATTTATGAAAATATAAATCTCTGATTGGGTAGGTTTTCCCAACAATACAAAGTTTACATAAAAACATTCAATATGATCTATTAATTGCAAACAAGTTAGGAAAAATCATTCAAGTCACTTAATATACTATATTGGCTTGTACATTGAACATTCACACACTACATTAAGTTCTAGCTTAGCATTCATTTCTTGGAAATCTGTGACATGGAATTCTGATTTTAAAAATAAGATTATTCTGTCTAAATAATTTGAAAATATTTCCATGGGTGTGCCATCTTGAAGATATGTAAGTGGGGAAAAATTTCTTATCCTTTCAGATGTTGTCCAGTATATATTTTTACTTAGGAAAATGTAATTTTTTTTAAACAGCATTTGTCATTATTTCACAATTTCTGCCTTGAAACTGGTAAAACTGTACAAAAGGCTCAGAACAGTTTCTAAAGCAGAAAGTGAAGCTTGTACGTATGTGAAAGTAAGAAAAACCCGCTACAAACTGGACTAGGAAAGGACCTCTGGACAGCCTTTACATTTAGTGGAGTATCTCAGCAGATATACAAACAGTCCCAGAGTGTTTGGTCATTTGATCTGTATTTATCATGGGAAAGAACAGAAACAATACTAAGGCAAATGTTGTAAGGACTAATACATGGCATGTCTGAAAACTACTAAGATTATTTTGGAGACATAGGAGATACTTTAGACTTTCTTACAACAAAATGGATAGTAACCTTTTAACACAAAGAAATTAATGTGTTTAAGTGTTCATCAGTAACGCCCCTTCTCTTTGAAAAATTTTCATTATGACCTGTACTAATACACACTATGAAGACGAAAAATTTCCCTAAACCATAAATAAAACCCCAATCCCTATACTTCCTTTAGAACTTAGGACTTTTATAATTTTTATCACAATACAGAAACCTGAAATCCCTGCATGCAATTTAAAAAAAAGAAAGCTTTCATTCTGTTCATTAAGGTGAACAAATACTTGTTGCCTCACATGCTGACATGTTAGCAGCTGACTGGCACCTACTCCTTTCAACCCAAAGATTAATCCCAATTAAAAATAAAAATAAAAGTAGGTATTTTTAAAATGATGATGGAATGTATCAAGTGTTCCAGGTTGGCAGGTGACATCTTGTCATTGCACCATCAAGCAGGAAAACACATTTTTGCAAGTGGGTGTTAGCTATAGACCCATTTAGGTGACTTGGAGTGTAAAATAGTGGTCTGACTTCTCACCAACCACTTAGAGCTTTAGTTCTAGTTAAAACAGTCTGTCAACCACAGATACAATCACCTAATTTCTGTAATAGCATAACAATTTTGATAGTATTGCTAGAAATTTTTAATCAAGGCCCTGGTGAAATTCTGGACTAAACCTTGTATTCCGAAATTAAAAAAAACCCTGCAGCCCATTTGCTTTATGTTTGCTTTCATGTTTACAGAAATGTAAGACAGGAAAAAACAGCTGGTCTGCCCTCTGCTGTTTCTATCTGTCTTCCAAGAAACGCACTGATTTTTACATGAATTCAGAAGACATACCTAAGCAAAGGTACTACTCAGATAAGCTCGTCCAGATGGTTATTCAGTTGTCAGAGGCAAAACTGTGTCCTCTGCAATCTATGGCTGAGCACACTTTCTCATAGCAGTAGTTGTGTTTTTTGGTTGGTGTTGCTTCACTCACCTCAGCCTCTGTAACTGTAATGGGGCTATCCCTTGCAAATACTTCCGTTGATTCTCTCCAAATGCAGTCTGCAGTCACTTTGAAACTATAATTGTGACACTTTGGCCTAATCACCTGTGTTGTGTTGTTGAAAATCTGACGGCTGTTTGAAGTAGCAATTTTGATTTTCAGTGCAGCATCAACTCGATCCACTACAGTGTAAGTACCTATACTTCCATCATCAAATCCAATAATAATGTTTAAATGTCTCTGTGAGAGTGCAAGGAAAGTGGGAGTTTTATAAAGAGAACAGGCACCGATGTTTTTGCCATCTGCTAGCCTCATTACAATTAAAGTAGAGACTCCACCATTGTCATCATCTTCTTCCCCACGACAACAAATGTACACCAGGTAGCGGCCATCACGAGACAGCCTCTGCCGCCAGATGACACCTGGAGCGTGAACCACACGAACTTTTCCGCTGTATAAATCAAGCACATTGATGTTCTCATCACCACGGGTTAGAATTCCTAGCTTCCCATTTGGAGATATTTCAAAGTCTTCCAATTTTTTTAAGAAATTGGTAGGCAATTGTACACGTCTGCAGATGACTTCCTCTGTTAGGCTCCAGATGTTCACAGTTTCAGTAGATGTTATAAATACTATAATATCTGGGCAGTCTGGTATCAACTTAATATCCACAATGCTTGCACCATCATCACAGCTAAACTTCTTTGTTATACTTCCGGTCCAGAGACTCACGGCCAAGACTTTGTTCTTTGCCATTCCGACTACAAATGTATTTGCAGTTGTTATAAATGCATTCTGTAAGGCAACTAAAATATTGCAAACCCTGTGTCCTGTAGCCAGTCGCCAAACTCTGGATGCATTTTGCTCACAGAGAGAGACTACAAACTGATCATTATGAGTAATCATTAGCTCTGAGATTTTTTGTCCATTAATGCGAAAGATATTTTCACCGCTAACTGTGTGCCATACATACTGGCTGCATTTATCATCTGATGTAACCATTATCTCTCCAGAAGAGGTCAGCACACAGTTTTCAACAATACCTTCATGCTTGAACACAGCTTCAATAAATCCAGTGCTGAAGTTCCACTTATGGACTGAATCTGATCCATCCAATGTGTATATTAATTCACCTCTGGCTGGCAACACCAGTCTTTGAATAGGTTTGCCAGATTTGTCAATATTGGACATAGCAGTTATGATGTCTATATCCCAGATAGAAAGGACACCACTGGTGGATAAGGATAGCAGCATGTTATGATGATTTGATTTAATTAGCCTGACTATAGTTCCTGAGATTTCCTGTAAGCTTGCCATACACTGTCCCGTATCTCTTCTCCAAACAAAAATGGCTGAGGTATTTTCCATTGAAGCAATGATACAGTTGCCATTTTTGGACAACACGGCAGATATAAAGCGCTCATTGTGTTTAGCTCTAAACTTTTCAGCCACCTTCCACACACGAGTGTCAAGAAGTTCAATGCTGAGAGCCTTACAAATTAAAATTGCACTTTGGTCTTCAGAAAGCTCTATGCTGACAACTTCACTGTCTTCTCTTCTGCAGTCAAAGTCATCTGTAAGCTGGGGTTTTGTGATTTCCTCTGTATTCCAAACAGAGAGACTACCCTCACTATCCACCATCACCATTTCTTGGGCTGTGTCCAAAATGAGAAGGAATTTCACAAATCCACTTGAAAATTCAGATCTCACAGTGGTCAGCTTCTCTCCGCTGCCCAAGTGGAAAATGGTCGCGGTGTTCAAATATTGTCCGCAGAATGCATAAACTCCATCTGGAGAACACTGTACACAGGTCACTTCGTACCAGCAGTGGAACTGATAGAGAGGCCAACCGTAAAGCAGATCTATTACAGTAACATCTTTACTGGCCTCCAGCCAAGCAAGCGCATGGTTGACTGATAATGTAAATCCATTTATGAAACTGGAGCCCCCTGCAATTCCACAATGTTTTGACCCCTTGATTTCCACCTCAGACAGAAGACAGGAATTTATGTTATCATATATCAAAAGAGTGTTGTTTGTTGTAGCCACTACAAGATACTTTTCATCACTACTAAGCTTCATCCCTAAGATAACAGACGGAGCTGTTGTAATTTGCCTTAGTAACTGGCGGGTTTCTACATCCCAAGTGCTAATGGAGCCATTTTCTAAAGCAGCAATAATTGTGCTGGGATTAAATGTAGGCAAAATCTCAGTGACATGCATGCAGCTGGATGACAGTGGCAGGCGCTCGGGGCTGTAAGTCACATCCATGGAGGAATGCAAAGGGACAATAGAGCAGTACTTGGGTCCATCCTTGTCACATTCTAAGAGGAGATGTCTGAGTTTGGGCAATGAACTTACTACTGGGAGAAGTCTCTGCTGCAATTCAGCAGAGAGTGAACCTGGGTATTTTACTACTTTGAACTTAATACTGCGGAGGGTACTGGCCAGAAATTTCAGCTCCTTTTCTTGGGAGTAAGTGTAAGCCAGTTCTATGTCAGAAAGTGCTTTATCAAACTGCCCTATTCTAATCATGGTGTATAGCCAGCTGAAATTCATGATGACTCCATACAGAAGATCATCAGTTCTTCCACATCTTGTTAAGTGATGAATAAGCTCTGTCATTTTTCTGTGGTTAATAAAAAAGATATCAGGTTCCAACGGGTTACACTGGAAGACCCATGGCTGATCTGGTGCCTGCCTGTCAAAAGCAGCCTGATCCACGCAGTGCTTTTCATCCTCATTCAGACCTCTACTGCCATGGTCAGGACAACCACTCAGGTATTGGTCATTGCTGTAAAAAGGTTTTCTTCGTCCACCTGACCAAACACCAAGGAAATACTCTGCCATGACTGTGTGCATTTCACGCAAGTCTTCTTCATTGTGCAGGTACAGTTTCTGGGCAATTAGATGCAAGTGCCTATTTGCCCAAAGAAGCAGTGTTACATTTTTCACCTGTCGCTCTATTAAATACCCCTGTAAGCCCTCCTTAAGTCTTGCAATGTATATATATGGAATTCTCAATGGGTTACTCTCTCTGACTCTCTCATTCAGTTCATACATAACACTATTGTCAAGGGCTAAAATATCCTCCAGTTCCATTTCACTCAGGCCAGATTTGGACATAGTGATGTAGCCGAGTGCTCTTGACAATAGTCTTGAACCACACTTGTTTTCCAGTGACCAAAACAACTGCTCTATGCTTTCATGGACAGTGACACAGAGGGAGGACTCATCCACATCCTTATGAGATCTCCAGTTCCTTACCTCTCTGAAGGTTAAGTTCACAAACATAGGCAGTGTGCACTTGGAGAATGCCTCATTGACATAGATTTGTTGCCCTGATGTTACTTTCCTTTTAACTCGCAGCAGCTGATGTTTCAGTACTTGACTACACATCTTTCTGTCCCTTGCAGTCAATTCAATATAGTTGCTTTCTTCATGAATAAGGCACCTCAGTTTTTGCAGGATCCCATGCTTGTTTGGCAGTGTTGACAAAATTATCCGTACTGAACGTGGAAGGTGAATGGGAAGCCACCAGAGCTTCCTACCATCATCACTATCTGTTAGCTGTTCTAAAGCATCAAATATTATCACCAGTGGCCTATGAAATGAAGACTCATTCAAGAGATTTATGAACAAGTCTCGAAGGTCATGAATCTTTTTTGGGTAACTTTGTACGAGGCAACGATAGTTGACTGCTAGTTGTTCACAAATGCTTTGAAGTATATTCTTCAAATCTGTACTTGTTTCGGTGGATCCCAAAAATCTTATAACTACCACAGGGTCAGAATCTGGTCCCATCTCTTCTTGCAACCAGGAATAGGCCTAGAATATAGAGCATAATTTAGTTTATATCTCAATGAAGCACAGTAACAGAGTTTATAAATAGCGATAGTCTATATATAAAACATTTTAAAATATTACTAGTTGAATAGAAATGCTTTCACTGGCAAACTTCAAGGTGGGTGCACTGAATGAAATTCATATCATATATAATCTTTGTTTAGCACAGGTAATATCTCAAAACACTAAGACTGAGCTCCACAAAAAGGCTTACATCAAAGGGGACATGACTAGAATGTACCCCATAAATCCCATGGTACTCTTCGCAAAATCTGAGTCTCACTTCTGAAAGTAAGTAGGTAGAGTATCTTAGAAATAAACTTCCTTAGACACTACACAATGTCATTCTTGGTCAGGCACACCAGCCTACCACCTAAACCTGTTTAGCATCGATTCTGAATGAGTATAAAGGCATGTCTCTAGAGGATATGGATCAGAGTACAGGTTGCCCTTAACTAGCTGGTTACCTTGATCCCTGGCCTATAGAACTACCCTTTGCTTCGGCGTGCCTGTGACTTTTACAGTAAAACACTGCCACAAAAAGGAAAAAAGTATCTATCTCTTGAAGTTTTTTTGGTTAGAGCACTTCAAGCCAGTGAGGAATGTGACTTCTTTAAATCTTCCCAGTCTGTGCAGACTAACACACTCGCTTCTACATATCTTCACCTCACTTTATGTTATTACAGTATTTTAAAAGAAAAGCAGAACCAGAGTCTCTAGGCTGACTTATGTACTCAGATATGAAATGAGATCTTGAGTTGCAAATCCCAATTTCATATATGCAGCTAATGTGACTCCACGGGAAGTAGGTACAGGGATTTTAAACAGTATTGTTCCCTTCTCCATTTCCTTCTGGCTGCTATGGCTGTTTCCCAACTCACTATGCTAAATTCTCCGACCACCCTGCCAGGAACTCAATGTTGTGACTCCCAGCTGGAGAATTAGGTCTGGTGATGCCAGCTTGGTCTTTTTCTGCATCTTGTCCTGCCTTGCACAAATCATTCATTCATTTCCCAGTAGTACTCAGCTCAATGACTTAAACAGCATACACCAGATAAATAAGTATGGGTATTTTTGCAGCTTATTATAGATCGATTTGTAGCCAGTGTATTAGAATAATTCTGGAATAATTTCTGATGAGAACATGAGATGGCATGACTTGGAAAGACATACTGCATTTGTGTTTGACTAAAACCAGCATAAGATCTTTAGATGGTCGTGGATTCATAGGACCTCAGAGGCACAAGAAAGAAAGAGATCATTCTAAAAGACACATTGTTAATTCAAAATATATTGATTCCTATTAGACTCCTAAGAGCTTTGATAAACTGTATTTGTTTTAGCTAAGCACATAATACAGATATGTTACTACTGAAAGGTAAGTATTTTCCCGCATATGTGTACAATAATATGCCGAATATACATTTAATTATTTTTATTTTATATATCGAAGACTGACAGATCTGTTGAGAAAAGAAAGAATTAAAATAAGTTGGCCCTTACACACAGTAATGCTCTCAACATGACCTTCGTATGTAAGGTATTTATTTACCTTCTTTGCTGCTTCAGCTAATAAAAGAGTCTTCCCTGTGCATGGTCCTCCATATACAATAAGAGGGTTAATGTGTCCTATTTTTCTAGGTAAAACATATTTGTGAACTATGTTTAATGCCTCACATCTATATTCATAAAAAGTGGAGTACGTTTTACATAGCGATGAATGTTGAAGAACTTCATCGTACAGCATGTCTGTCTCTGTGTCAAAATTCTGCTGCACTGTAGCTTGGATTATATCAATCATGTCTTCATAGAACTGTTTACCAAGTCCTTCAATGTAATGGCTCTCCACTTCTTGGGAGTAACCCAGTTTCATGTCACAGTGAGTGACGGATGTGTACACTCTCAGATTGGATGACGCAACAATGGTAGGAATGAATTCGTCCCTGAGCTTGATCAGTTTCTCATGGGCTTCAGGATCTCGTAGAAACTTCCCAGCTTTATGTACCACATCCATGTACTTTCCCATCTCTGGAATTTTAACGAAACGCTCAAGGTTGGCAATTTTCCGAATGTAGCAAACACACTTCTTTAGGAAAGCTGGTGTTTGTTTACCCAAGGCAAAATCAAGTTCATCTTCAATAGCTGGAGATGAAAAGAGAACACAGAGTATCTGTTAACTTTTCTTTATAAACAGTTCAAGAACATGCCCTACCCCTAACAGGCAGACTCCTGATTGCATTTTTTCTCTGTAAAAAACGGAAAAAACCAAAGAAACACAGAGAATTTGCTGGGTGCTTTTATATGGGTTTTCGTCTCAAGCAAGCACAACAAACCTTTTTTTTCCCCCTTTAATTATATGAGAAATGCCAAGAGAAATATATTTTTATGTTTGTGGAAAGGTTGACAGAAAACATAATAAATGAATATATAGAAATTGTTAGTGTGAACTTTACCAGAGGAAAGATATCTCTTTGCTTGGCTGTGTTTCATTTTTCCTTTCTCATACAGCAATTTCACAGCAGTCTTAAAAATCTTCTTAATCTCTTCTGATACGTCTTGCCATTTGTTCTCATTCATAGAATTTGAAGGAGATTCCATCTTTTAAAAATATCCATAGTTAAAAAGTAGGTGTAATACATACAAATACAACTTCAGAAAGTAGAAGTCTAATATTCAAGGCCAAAAATAACACGGTAACAGAGAAACACATATACTAACAAAAATAAATAGAAGTTAAACGTTTTATACTGCAGATGATCATAATGTACTCCATTTTAGAATTTTAAGAGTTAGCTCCTTGGAGTATTTTCTAAATCCCTAGTGTAGGCAGCTAATGCAATATTTTTCAAGAATAAGGCAAATAACACCTTTATAGAAAGAGGGTTCTGAGAACCAAGCCTGAAATAATGATAATAAAGCAGCAGTAATACTGCTAAAATTATCACTCTTTAATGAGACGTAATAATGATAATAATCTAAACTTGGATCTCAAAACTGAAAACGAGGCTCCTGGTACCTGTAATTAAGTACCTTATATTAGCTACCATATTTTAAATATACAGGATTATATGTGACATTATGTTCATTCATTCATTGCTATAGTAACACTAATCTTACTGTCATCAGAGAGGAACTCTAATATAAATTCACTAATCCTTTCAGATGGTATCTTGCAAATGCCATGCTGGTGCTTTCTCTGAAGCAGCTAGGTTTTATTTACCGCTGGTGAAATGTTTCAGGGGTCTCCAGTTTTCTTGGAGGGTGGAACCTCCAGGAAAAATTCCCTAGTAAGTCTTACTTGTCAGAGCTGTGTATCTTTTATTACTTTCTATAAGTTTATGAGATGTAACTCTGTGTTAAATCTTTAAGTTATTTTACATCTATGTTACATCTTTAAGTAACAGCTTTATGTTATGAACATCTTTTTACTTAGTCCTGTGTTATCAGTAGCTCCAGGAAAAGTACAAAGATTTAATAACAAAAACCCCCAATTATACAGTATGCACTCAAAAGGAAGTGAGAACTCTTTTAAGGACGTCATTTTTTGTACACTAAAATATGTCCTTGGGTATATATTGGGTGTATAGGAGGGTAGAACTGAGCTCTGAGAAATAGGTACACTTTTTATTGTCATCAGTTAAAGACAAATGCCTGCTTTAAGAATGATAAAAAACAGTGTTCAAAAATCTTACGTTAGAATACAGTTAATAAGTTAAAAGTATGATATCTGACTCAGGACAGTGATAAGCACTTGTTTGACTCTTAAGAGTTTTCTTCTATGGGGATAGAAGGGAAAATGTGTATTTCCTCTGCAAGTCCTGTTCATTGAAATCTAGCAAATGCACAGTACAAAGCAGAAGAGCCTGAGTTCTCCATGCTACTATGTCAGGGAAGGGAAATCTGTACAACTGTCCCACTAGCCCTAACAGGTCACAGATGACACAAGTCCACTTGCTCTAGCTGTTATCAGAGAGCGCATCAATGCAGGAGTCGTATTCCTTGGTGTTTTGCAGCTGCTCCTTTCACCATATATAGGAAAAAAGCAGCAGAGCAGCAGTTGTTCAGGTGTGGACAGGGCTGTAGAAGTTAATTCAAAGACAGCAGCAAGTGCCTGGCCTTGGGGACTGCCTGCCACTGTAACTGATAGAGAAAAATTTTGTGAGCAGATGACTATGACTTACCGTATTCTGGTAGTTCTTCAGCATTTCAGATTTTGGTCTGAGGTAATATGCTGGTGGCACTGCATTCTCATCCCTGCAGTACCACTCTTCTAAAATCCTGGTCTCTAGCTTGGCCTCTATAGCAGCATCCAGGATCATTTCAAATTCTGCTGACTCAACTTCCCCTGGTATTCGGATGTTCCCATACTTCTCTCCCAATAGGCCCTATGTATTTAGAGGAAAGTAGGGATTAAATTTTTCTTTTTCATTATGCAAAAAGCATCCTCAGGATCTGAATTTCATAAAAGTAAGCCTGGTAGTAGTGTAATGACTTTGAAATTACTAGGAAGAGAAACAGATATTGTGACAGGAATTACTGTTAAGGGTACTGTACTGAGCTGTATTTTACCATGATGACTTAGAAAATTTGAAGTAGATGTATTGTCTTTCATAGTACTAACTGGTAGCAAAAATACAAAGGCGTTCAAAAGAAGTAATTAAAAAATACCCTACATACCTAGCATGGTATTGACTCATGTATTATTAAGCTCCATTAGTCACAGGTTGAGATTATCCTCACATGCAAAAGCAAATTGAAATTGTGGCTTATACAAGCAACACCAAGGATCAGTGCTGCAGAACCACAAACTGCTTTGCTGTCTTCTATTCCCTTGCTGTCTTTGCCCCAGTAGCTGTTCACTGAATGAACAGTGGATCAAGGAAGCAGCAAATACTGAGTAGAAATGGATCAAACCCCATTTTAGTACCTCTGCATGAAGGTAAAGGTTTGTGGAAGTCAGTTTTCAAACTGTGGCACAGGAGATGTTTCACTTTCAAAAATGAGGATTAAAATATTGGTTGTGATGCTCTAAATATACTCTTAAAAAAATTATTTCTGTAGTTTACTGTCTGTAAAAATTTTATAAAAATATGATTGTAATGTCCTAAAATTTCATAGACAATAGTGTTATAGAAAATTACTGCAATCTTTTGACAAATTTTTTCAAATTTGTGATCATCAGATCAATTCTGCATTAAATACTTGGTCCACAGAAGTCAGTGAGAACTCTTACTTAATTTAAAATGAAATTTAAAAAAATTCTTTCCTCATTTTAAATGTATTCAGCAAAGATCTTGAGTTAATGAGAAGGAGTACTTAATGTGAAGAGGAACCAACAGTATCAGAATCCTGACTTGAATCAGAAAGATCTCTTAGTAAAGTAATGCTAATGCAAACATAGCACTGCCCTAAAAATGTAAATGACCATGTTTGTAAATAATATCTAAATATTCATTATTTTTAAACCACTTGTCATAATGAGAAGCTGTTTTAAACTATTCCAGCAGAAGAACACCCTGAAAATCAATAACCGATGATGATGAAGCCTGCTTCACTGATTATAAAAGCATGAAGCAGCAGAACATTTTGCTGAACCCAGTTGTGCTGGCACATGTTGCTCCGTGGCTCACCATGCCAGATGCTGCAGCCCCAGAGCACAGACATCAGAGCAGTGCACGAACACTTCCTAATCCTTTCAGGGAAAACCAGTTAGCTCAGACCACACCTGACATTGTGTAAACTAACCTGGCTGATTTTTGCCTGGAGCAGACCAGGAAGAACTCACATGAACTACCGTGCCGGCTCTGATGGCAAGCAGTTGGCATCCTCCACAGAGGAGCACTGACAAAGAGCTGGTGGACAGGAACAAGTCAATGTCTGTCCACTGCTTAGGAGAAGCAAAGGAATGTAGGAACTGTGATAGTTCATACAGCCCAGGTTCCAGTGTCTGACAAGTCACAGCATCCGTGTCCTTCAAAAAGCTTCTCCAATAGCGAGGCTTTAGGGGAAAATTGAGTTTGCCTGGTTGCCCTTTCAGATGCCACCATAGCTTCATTCAGGATACACATCAAGGAGTCTGGTGAATGGAATGAATGTGTTCAGTAACTAGAATTATATAATAATAAATTTAATGAAATAAAATGATAACATTATTTCTGTAATCTAAATTTGTTTTTGATTTGTGATCATTCCAGCTAGTAGCTCTCCTCAGAGAGGGCTATGTTGCTTCACATAATGAGATAGCTGGGGAAAATTTTGAAGCTTTTACTGTTCTGATCTATTCATAGAGTCCTATAATTTTGGAATTCTGAAGATGCAGAGGTTAAACAAAATATAGTATTATTTTCCTTCTTCACTCAAATGAGGTTAATAACTTATATCATGCTGAATTGGAAAGCCTCTTCACATTCAGGTTGACGTAGAAATCTCATAAATTTCTCTCAGAGGAGCTTTCCTTTACCTGTATAGAAATTATTCCTTAGAATTCATTAGGCTACACTTCTTCTGAACCCAGTGGGTTCAATAGACAGTTGCCTGAGCAAAGACCAATAGCTGGGCCCTTCATTAGTAATACTAAAATGTCAGCATTATTATGTCTGATTTTACTGTACTGCATTTAATCAACTAAATTTGTTTTGGAATTATTCTGTGCACTTTTCTGCTTCTCTGGTACAGTTTATGCTGTTCTCTCTCCACCATACTATAGTTAAATAATGACTGGTTTTACTCTAAAATGAAAAGACAAGACTTTTTTTATATCTCTCATCTGTCATTGCAAAAGACATTATGTAAATAATCTTATATTAGGGATTATCCTTCTGACTACTTGAGCAAAACACAATAAAAAAGAACTTTGACATGATCCAGCAAACCTTAAATACAGTGCTGAGCAGGTGTATCATTTAGAGCAGGGTAATCCCAGGCACTGAACTGCACTGTGTTCCTGTTAGAGCTATACCCTAACAGAAGTTACCTGAGGTTCTGGTATTAACACCTGACTCTGTGTAGTCATTTGAAGAATATTCCGGTAGAAATTTTTATGAGGTAGAAAACTCCTCATGGAGTCACTCCTGTGCTTTCTGGTAACTTCAGACTAGGCTCAACCTACAGCCCAATTTTACTGGACTTTAATGGAGGCATTGAAACAAAACTCTTCATTTTTCTGGGGAGTACAAAAGTGACTAACAATGGTTTTTTGAAGGACTGTGGTATCACACCCCAGCCTGGGAGCAGGAACCATGCTGTGTAAGTGCAGCTGTTTTCTACTGAGAAACTAATGCTCAAATGCTGGGTTACACCACATAAACACACCAGGTTCCTGGGGAACAGTTCTTCACTCAAACGCACCTTCCTCTAGATGCCCTGCATGTTTTCCATTAGCAGTGGCACTGGTAAATTAAAAAAAAAAGACTAAGGAGTATAAACAGACTATATGTATTTTCTGGAATTTTAATACACTACTTGTTTCTAAGGGTACATGACAGCCTTAGGATGGGCACATTTGCAGGCACAGGCTGTGAAAATTACATCTTCCCATCTTACAGGTGAGGCCTGGAAGTACCTCGTTCCCTTTGGTGTCATTCTGGTTAAATTCATATCTATCTGTATAAGTGTAGTCAATCAGGGTACCAAAACCGTTCAAACCTTAGAGGCCTAAATGAGAAGCTCTGAACTGCACTTTTGCTTCAGGAGCTTCAGTGTCAGAACTGCATCTGTGTCAGAGGCTTGCAGCAGCCTCTGGAAATATCTGCCCCATCTCCATTTCCCTATACATTGAAGTAAATGCAGATTTCTTCTTACAAAAATAATGAAAAATGAAGCAACAGGACTGAAAATAAATACAATTTCTCACAATCTTTGTTGTTTCATACTTAGTCTACAAATAAGAATTACCATTATTTCAGATCCTTTTCAAATATATTATAGTCACTCTACAATAAGAAGCTAAAACTTCAATTTGTGATAACAACATTGTAGCATTTTGATGATTATTATAGGAAATTATTTTTAAAGGGAACAGTAATGTTTATGCTGTGTTCAATATCAAGAGAGTTTTATATGCAGACTCGTGAACCAAAATCTCCCACCTGATGAGTCATTCACCTTTAACAGTAAAACAACAAATTAAAGATTCATTAGATTGAAGGTGATTGAACTGTATAAAATGACCAGGCTGACAGAACCCTGTATAAAACCCTCAGCAACCATTTGTGCTTAATAAAACTTTACAGAATTAACACAGAGCAACCTCAGCAGTAGCCTTGTTAGCTTTCACCAAATCACAGAATGATAGAATGGGTTGGGTTGGGAGGGACCTCAGAGATCATCTGCTTCCAAGTCCCCAGCCATGGGCAGGGACACCTTCCAACAGACAAGGCTGCTCAGAGCTCCATCCATTGTGGTCTTGAACACTTCCAGAGATGTTTTGTTGAGCCTGGGGCTGAAATCACTATTAAATTAAGGTTAAAAAACAACTGTATAGATCAAGATGGGAAGTATTTTTCATTCTAATATTCTTGTGGAAAGATATTACAATTATAGGCACAGTCACAGTAATGACCAAAAGGAGGACACAAAGAAGATTTAGATTTGATTTTGAGATATGAGGGATTCACATGGCATGTCATATGATTAGTTCAGATATCATCACTAAAATATTCATGAATTCTAATGCCATACATTAAATTAAACAAGAACAAGCTGAAATTTTAGATATATTTAATTCCAGCTAAGATATTTGGTGGTAATTTTAATAAAAAACAGCTATCAAATAACAGCAAATGATATTAATTACTGATTGGTTTAATTAATCTTTTTTTTTAAAAGAAATTATATATTGACATCTGCAAATGAAGCCATTTGAGAAGTCGGATTTGTAATGTTTTATGAAGTGATTTCAGGTACTTGTCAACTTCAGAGGAACCATTTTTTTGCCATTTTGCCAACAGAAGAAAGATCTGATCCAATGACCTTTTGCTGGGCTACTTGGAATCAGTCCTATTTCTTGGTCTTTGTGAAGACATGTGACACTGAAGTGTATAAATATGTCCTCTTGGCCTCTTGTCAGAGCAGTCCTGGATTGCCAGCTTTTTGAAGAATAAGCATTCAAGAAATCATCTTCGAAGGAATTAAATGTAATCACAGTTAATTTTTTAACTCAATATACTTCCTTGTGTACAGGACTAAGGACCTCTTAAACAATTTGGTTTTGCAAGATCCATGAGGAATTAGGAAGTATTATTGCCCCCATGTGACACAGGAATTAAATGCAGGGAATTAAGCCTGGGCAGGGACTCAGCACTGGGACAGGTATGCAATAGTTAGTCATAACCACGTAGTGGAAGCTGTTTTTCCTAATTCTCAGCCCTGTCCTTCTTACAGAAACTGCTTACTACTGAAGGAGGAAAGCCTTGATTCCTTGTGATGAGGTCCTGAGTGACTCACATTTCACCCTGCTAAATTAATATAAGCTTAAACTAAGATCACTTATTCAAAGTAGAACAGTTTCATTAGGAGAACGAGTATCTCACATTATTGAAGATGTGCTGAATCCCTCACAGTGTAGGCTGTGTGAAGCATTGTACGGATTTAAGTCCTTTTAAAACACCGTGGGGTATTAAGTTCATCTGTTGTCAGGGATTGGGAAAGGCTATCTCACTGATGTCCCAGAGGTGTCCTTCTACCATCCCCAGGAGAGCTGTGGATTGCAGTCTGGTATCATGCCATGCCTCTGCAGAAGGCCTCGCACAGAAATCTGGTGAGGAGCAGGTTGTAGCTCGTGGGCTACCATCTAGAGCAAAGCATTTAATAAGGAAGCACACCCATGGAGCAAAAGCCCTGTTTCACAACCTCCCCTGAACTGAAAGAAGGACAAGTCTGTGGTCACCAGGTATAAACCCTACTCAGGCTTCAGAGCATGAATGATAGGGTAACAGTTGCATATCAAAAGCCTTGCTACTGCAGCTCCTTTCCGTGCAAGCAATCTCATAGCGTTGTATAAGTAACCGAATATTTACTGCAACAGAAACATGAACATTATCTCTCCACAGTTTGCATGACTGACAAGGGCTACAAAGTCCTCTGGACTCTCCCCTGTGGTCACTTACTATTCATTGCCTTCTGTTTATCCTGGAGTTAGAGACCTAACTCCCTGCTTCCTCAGCCTGTGCTTCTAGGCTTCCTGTCCTTTGTAGTAAAATCTTTCTTAGGAAATAGAACCTTTTTTCCTCTGTAAAGCCATACATTTCAATCAAATAGCTATTTTGCTCAGACAAATATATTTTTTTCTTTGCTGCTTACTAGGATGTTCATACATGTGTTATGTCTGACAAAATGTATGTTACTATGTCGTGGATCAGACTTCTATAGACAAAAGAGACACATAAAGAAAAAAAGTAAGAGAAATATTGGCATTTATATTTAGCACCAGGCTTAAAAGACCTCAAATTTTATCTAAATATTTTTTCTAAAAAGCATACTTACTGTAATCAGATTCCAACACCCATCAATTTCGTTCAGTTGCTGTATTTGTCAGTATGGAGACAGAATCACTTCAGCATAACTACAAGAAATGCTCCATTGTTTTCAAATCTTACTTTTTACATGCATGCTGGCTACATTCTATGTGTTGTCTTTCATATTGAATTTGGAGGTGGCAAGACGGTGCATTTGCACATGCAAACCTGCCTAGGAAGCCATTCAAATTAAGGAAGGCACACGGAATTGTAACATATAGGCGTGTTTACCCTCCTTGTCTGCAGAAATGTGGGCTTAACTGATATAACCAAATATACAGTAAACCACATCTTGAAAATCTGAAACAAATGGTCCAGATACCACTTTTTAAGGGCCTTCTATTTAACATCCCATCCTAAGAACTTTAGTGCAACTATAGCTCTTTTTGGTTTCTTGCAAGTATATTATAACTCTGTTCTAACAGTATCCTGTAGAAATCACTTATGTGATACAAGATGTGCAGGTGCAGCCAGAGATATTTTGGGGAAAAAAAAAAGAAAATTAAAATAACAGGATTAGCTGGGTCCCTGCCTCTCAGGCCTTGAAAGCAAGAATTTACTACCAAAAAACAAACAGAAAAGAATGTCCTATTTTATTATTTTTTTATATCTTAGGGGAAAAATAGCCAACTCATTTCAAATTTAAAGCAAAAATGCCAATGGCTAAACAACAGTGGCTCATTGGAACTAAGACCGGAAAAGTATGTTTCCTTCAATTTATCTCAATGGAATAGACATGTTAATTGCTTGTTAGGGCAAACTCCAAGCCATTGTACTGAAAACTGAAACCAAAATGAAGAAAACTGTAACACTATGCTTAGTCTAAGCCAAGTTTTAGGAAGCTGGAGTTCCAGAGTAGCTGGTGCCCAGATGTCCTGAAAAAACCTGCCTCTATTCCTTTTTATTGTACTTCTAGCTGCAATGAGGTACAGTGTAAGGACCTCATGATAGAAACACAGGGAGAATGTTCTCCAAATAAATAAATAGATTTGATTGCTTTTCTTGCTTATGAAAGGAAAAAAGTTATGTTGCATTGGTATTAAGTCTCCCAAAAATACTACCACTAGAAATCAAAAATATGAAAAAAGGACAAAAATGTCATAATCTGATTTCTGGCATGTACAGGTCAAAGTGCCTTTTAGAACAGCAGTTTTTGTCTTCTGCCAAGAGTTGTAAGGCAGTGCAGCTGATCAGACAGAACATTAGAGCTGCTGCATATCTCTTAAATCTTCTTTCCAGTTTTACTACATCTCAGTATGGAAACTTGTAACTTCTTGATACTTTTGCCACTGACTCAGACTGGCTATTCATAAGATGAGGCTAATGACAGCTTGCAAAATAAGCACTTTATTTTGAGTATTTCTATTTTGATATGCAAAGGATGTGTATTTATGTATCAGCAGTGATGGAACTGTTATTTTACACTGTTTGTCCTGTTTAGTTTTTAACGGAAAAATGATACCATAGAACAGTATCAAACATTTTCATTTGTTTTTTCTCCATAGGTTGAAGCCTGTGAGTAAGTAGAACTAGTTTTAGAACTTCAGCTGACTGTAGAAAACATAAGAAATACAATTTTTAATTGAAATTGCTGAAGCAAATAGGAAACTGAAGGCATAATAAAGACATTTCTGTACTGAGAATTGTTTTTCCACCTGCCCGGATATATATTTATGTTCCTTGGCTTGAGAAATATTGCAGTGTGTTGTTTCACAGAACCATGCCCTAATTTCTCTCTTCCCTTTTTCCCTGGAGGCACTGCAGAAGTACCCTGGGGGGGCTACATGAGTTTCAGAAACTTGAGACAGGTCTTGGTTTCAGCTCCATGAAAAACAAAAAGGGCTGCTGAACTACCTCGTAAGAAAACTGACTGCAATTGGGACTGGAATGATGAGGTGCAAGTGCTGAAGTGTTTTGCTGTGAGTACAGTTCCTGACATAAAAGGTCTAGAAAAGAAGAAAATGATGGTGGAGTTTCTTGATGCTTGACCTGTCTTTCAGAAAATTAAAGAGAGCAGCCAAATCTGGCTGTAAATGAGCCAATTCCCTCAACTCTGAACTTCACCTGCAGTGCAGTATTTTTAAATCTCAAAGCTTTTCCCTAGTGGTAGGGAGATAGGAAATAAGGATGAGTAATTTCTCAGGACATAGTGTGTAGGAGCTAACAGTCTATCATACAGAGTGAACGTGCTTCCTTAGAAGAATTCATGACCTACTTCCCTGATACACTTTGCTTCATCAGAACTCTCCTTTCTCCTGGCTGAGAAAGTATCAATGGTCTTCCTCCACACCCTCCCTGTCTTCTGCATGACTGTGCAGCACCAGTTTAGTTCATTTTGCTGCCTTTTCCTTCATAGCTTATCATTGATGGGTCTTTGATCAGCCTGAGCATAGACACAGGTGAGAAAATCAGTCAAAAAGAATATAATTAGGGAAGAGGTCAGCGCATAAAGATAGCATAGAGGAAGGACTGGAGGAGATTTTGCCTACCTCTGCCTAAAGATCTGAGGTGCTCACTCACTCTGATTACCCTCCAAACAAATGTGTTCTTACTTTGCTGTATTTTTGAAATTGCATGGGAGATTTCTTGACAGGCATGTACATTTTTCCTTTCACATAAAGCTCAGGACCTTGCAGGTAATTCCTACTGCGGTCCAGATTTCTGTCAACTCTCTGACAGGTCCTGTAACACTTGACAAGAGTGGAACTTGGTAGAAAAACAAACCAAAAGGGTTAGGTTTAATAAAAGACTGTAGCACATAGCCCAGACTGAAGTCAATAATCTTGTCTGTGGAAATCTCTTCCTACAGAGAATGGGAAATGAACCTTTCTTGGAAACACCAAGGAGATCAATATTGTCTTCTGGAGAAAGGCACGGTGGTGTAACCTCCCCCACTTTGTAAAATAATCACAACACTCATCCAAGCCAGAAAGAATTGTGAAAGGGCTTGAAACACTGTCTTGCATCTCACAGGTGAAGCATGGCTAATGGGGAAAAGCTTCTCCTACTACTGCTGTTTAATGTGTCTTCCTGAGCATCCAGGGACACAAATATCATGGAGTCAGAAAGGAAGAAAATACTCTGAGCCTATCAATGTAGTCAGCTGGGAGGACGGAGCACTGGCTTCTGGACACCAAACCCTGGAGTTAAAAGCTGGCACTCCTCTGCATTCTTACTGCCCTCTTTAGTATGCTTTTTACGCAAGAAGGGGCCATATCTTTATTTTCTGTGAAATGTGCTAGTTTTTGTACTTATCAGAAATGCAGCTTAGTTTCTAAATTCCCATTTTGGGATGGTATTTATGTGTTAAACGATGAGGCAAAGAGCTTAGATTGAGCTAAATTTCAGCAAGGCAAAAAGGGCTGAATAAGACACTGAAGTGATTGACAGAGGCATATAGTCTGTAGTAACCTCCAAAGCTGCAGCATCTTAGAAGGGGTTTTTAGGACTGCAAAACCTATCCAAATCCCACTGTACACACATATACACACTCCTTATTGGAAATAGACATATATTTATGTGTTTTTGTAACACAGTTAAGCTGTGTGTTCTCAGTAACATACACAGCCACTATGAAGGCATTAGAAAGTGTTAATTAATGAGAATTATAAGAGGCAGAGACAGCTGATGGTATAACGGAATTTTTAACACCCCTCCTGACTTCAGGAATACTGAAACTAGTTGTAACATGACGTGACATTTCACTGCAAATTTCTTTTTTTATTTTTTTCCCCTTCTTATTAGAGCTAAACAGATTGGTAATCATTGAGTCTACAAACGAAAACATAATTTTGTAATTAAATGCCAAGAAAATTATTTCACAGCTTTCATAGAGTAATGCAGTCAGTGAGAGCCTGATATGACCCATGACTGTGTAGTGTGGAGTGAAGCACCTAAAATATTGTTAATAAACATGTTTTATGTATAACATAAATGGAAGCCCTCAGAAAATTTTTTAGTGTAAGTGACATTAGTTCTAGGAGATTGCACCCATAGATAATGCACCCATAATTTAGACTTTAGCACAGTACGCAAAACAAGTACTAGAACATAACATCAGTTCTCCCTGGCAAGTATATGTGGAATGGCCTATATTATTTATTTTGACTATTTTCTTGATTCTGATAACTTTTATTTATGAATTTTGTATCTTTATGTGCTAGTTTTTACAAATCATTCTTTTTTTCCAAGCCAGCTGGTATTGGCTTTTGTTATTTTGGACAATTGGTGTCTGGTACTCTGAACAGGTACTTTATCAGTCTAGTCCTTCAAATATGAAAAGAAATTACTAGGAAACTACTTGCACAAGCAAAGTATAATTTTCCTTCTCCAGCAATACTACCAGTATGATGGCCCAGTGAACTTCATACTGATATAGAAGTTTCAGTCCCTTTTTAATGTTTTTACATGATTTACATGCATTCCCTGCTTTTAACATGCTTGGAGGGAGAGAACCCTTTTTACCGTTTATTAAATTATAAATTCAGAGGAGGACAGAAAGGACAGTAGCATAGCTGCAGGATGAAAGGAACTACTTTCTGTGAAAAGAAACTAATGATCTAAACAGTTAAGGAGAGAATGCAAAAATGCAAAAGGTATCTTTAAAGAAGCTGAACTGAAGGAAAAAACTCAGGCAAGTACCAAACCCTTTAGGCACTTGACAAAGGTTATGGATTATCTAACCCAGCATCACTTAAAGTGTTCAGAGTGTCAAAAATCTTTACAGCCAATTCACATCACCAAATATCACAATGAGATTGCTATTCTCAATCATATAAATAGTATTAAATATAAATCCATCTTTTCATAAAGTTATCTTTACAACTGCCGTATTTCAAAACCTATTCTTCTTCAAAACTACCCAGTATTAGTTTTCCATTTATAATACAGATGAAAAAATCAACTTTATGAATTTTCTTAGCTTTCCCTTGCCATATTTCTACAAGGGTGTGATAAAATGAAATAGTGCCCTTCTATTGGGTTATCTTCATGACTTTTCTAACACTAGTTTTTGCATAATAGGTTATTTGACTTACAATTAATGGTAAACATACAAACACTGAGTAGTAAGTACTGCCTGCAGGTAAGAGGTCAAATCATTAGCCAAAAGTTTAAAAATTCTGCAGCAGATGCCCACGGAAATGAAAAAAATATAGCAAATATATATATATGCCACTTCCCTGAATGAAAACACTGTTTTGCCTGTGCCATGCAATTGTATTGTAAGAGGCAGAGTATACGGTCTGCCAAAGCATGTGGCCAGGTAATGAACTGTTTTTACAGCCATGAGTAGCACTAAAGCATTTAGCATGTACTAAAGCATTTTAAAACAGTTTCAAGCATTAAAGTAATTTCTATACTATGCAAAAGAGCTAACAAGAAAAGAACATGTAATTTACTCACAATAATTGCAGTCTCCCTAGTTTTCTAAGCGAATATTCTGTGCTTCATTTTTTCAAGGTAGAATGAAATAAAAAGTTACTCTGTGAGGTTTCCCACTTATGAAAGAAAGAAGCTACATTGCATATTAACAGGACACTAACTCCAAAACAGGACCTTGCACTGAAAGGAAATATTTTAAGAGAAAAGAGGCAATACCTTATGGATGTATAACAGAATCAGTATGAAGAACACTGATACTTTCTCTTACTCTACTTCTGTAAATTACCATCTTTTATTGAAGAAAGAGGGATCCTGTGGAATTATACATGCTGATCATTCAAAAAAACCTACAAACAAACAAACACACACGCCCCCTCACCAATAAAACAAAAAAACCCCAAAAAACAAAAACCCAAAAGTAAACAAAAGACCCAGCTACTACTACCTGGATTTAACAATAATCAGACTGAAAAGTGAACTAGTTATTTTTTGGGTAGGTGTTTCTTTCTGTGTCTGCTATTGGAGAACCAAAGAATCTCTGAAGTGGATGTCTATATTTGAGAAAGGGAAGGTATATATGCTAGGTGCAAGCAGCAGTATTGTTATCTCTCTTCGAACTTACCAGCTGCCTGCTAAATACTGTAAAGTATGCTGTTTCTTTACACAGAAGTAGCATTGCAAGGTTTAGAACCCCCTCCATCCCTCTCATTTCTGCAGAATGGCTGATGCTGGATTTTTGATCTACAGTTTCATTCGTAGGGCAGATCATTACATCTAACTGATTACAGTACTACCTCAGAAGATGGTTTGGTAATGGTCTTGAGGGTCATGAGAAAATAAATTGCATAAATCTCATGCAGCCTATTTCTTCCTCTACACGTTACAGAGAAAGATGGAAATAGGACTTCATGTTAATCTTATTCTCGCTAATATGGTCATTCATATTAAATATAATACTTAACCTTTCTGGAACGCAGCACCAAAAATTGTATTTCTGTCAAGAAAAAGAAGTACAGTGACTTAGCAGAAAATATGTGCAGTCTTCTGACTGAAAATGCAAGTTATTTTTAGACTACATAAAAACCCATGCAGTTTCTATGTTACATGGAAAAGCTGTCTGATGGATCTTGTACCTGTTTTCAATGGGCTAAGTTTAAAAGATGGGTAAGTATTTTAGATCTAGAGAATCAGAGATGATTCACAGGAAAATACATCCCCATCCCTAAAGCAGATGAAGGAATTCACTTACAATAGCTTAATCATGTAATATCCCCCTACGACTGATTTCACTTTCTGTGTATATCTGTTGTTCAGAGCCAAACTATATGGAAAGGGATAGACATCCTTTGCTTCTTAGTCTGGAGGCTGTAAAAGAAGACCAAAGCTTGCTGGGGGGAAAGTTGTATCTTATGTCTTTAAAATTGATCACTTTGTCTGTTTTGAAGGGTTTCAAAATATACAGAGCTCTACTTTGATATTAACAAAAGAATCTTTCCTGTTGGCCAAGTCCATCTAAAACAGAATTAATGTCTGCAGACATGTAGTTTACTCCAGATCAATGCCATGAAGTCCTATGGAGCCATTCCTGATATGACCCCAAACCCAAATATTAGAGGGAGTTCTTATTTGGATGGGTTTTAAATCAGATGCAGAGTGAGAAGAAAATTAATAATTTGATATTTCTTTCTTGGAATATACTGGAAGAGGTGGACTGTTGTGTCATGTCTGGCTCCAGGTATTTCTCTTCATTCACTTAAAAACTATAAATAGAGATGTATCCTTGAGGAAAATTAAATACTGAAATACCCAAGCACAGATAACTTCTGTTGAATTCCCCAAAAGCACTGGGTACTTAGCATTCCCCCTGAACTGGATGTTTTAGTATAGACACATTTGACTGACTTTTGCCTCCCTAACTTAAAGTGTGTGGTGATTTTCTCAGGAAAGCAAAAGCGAAATATAACTCAGGCATTCCAGAACCTGCGTGTATTTAGTTTTTACATTAGGAATAAACCCTAAAGTAAGACCAGAACTGAAAATGGAGCTGAGGAGATCCAGCAGAGCAGGAATAATACAATTTGGAATTTTCTCTGAGATGGAATGCACTCAAAATTAATTATCGACTATTTGTAGTAAGCAGAGACAGTGTAGCAATATACTTCATGGAACTATTAAAGCATGCATTATACTGAGGAACACAAAGATACGAACAGTAGAAACATTCCACTCCATGATTTACTATACTTCCTCTTCAATTTCAGTGTGATTTAAGGACATGCCAAATATTGTAAAATGCTAATATTCTTTTAAAATCCTACTGGAACTCCAAATTTATAATGTTAGGTTCTTTAAGTCTATGAAGTTGAAAGAGTTTTATTCTTCCCTAGGGACTGTTCAGGAAGGGATGCATGTGCTGCTCCTGAATTCAGGCCTGTCAGTTGCTCCCTCCTGCCCTTGCCCTGGACTGAAAGTGTGGAAAAGAGCTTTTACACATCCCCACTAGGTCTGTGCAAAGAGGAGCTTCAGAAATAGTTTGTGGGGTACCTCAGCAGACCAGCGAAAACACAAGGGATGATAAAGTAAAAGCTCAGGTTACATTTGTTTAGATGTGGCAACTGTTGAGGACATGGTGAGACCCAATTCAAAATGTTTGGTGTTTCTCCTGTCTCTAAGTGGTCATCTTCACAGGGTGAGCCCTGTTCTCCATCAGCAAACAAGGGGCATAACTGGTTATGGATACCATTAACAGGTTCAAATTAAGAACAAGCTGCCAATAATTTGAGAGGGCTAATGTAAATTACAGGTGCTGTTCAGAGTAGGTAGAGAATGTTTCTATTATTCTTTGGTCCAGGTTAAATGATAGGTGGAGATAATCTCTAAGGTTTGTACAATCCCAAGCGTTAATAGAGCGAACCTTTACTGGTAACAGACTCACATTTAATTTCTATTTCTCTTTTTCATTTTACAATCTTTCAGGACATAGTCATGCAAGGACAGCAGTTCAGGCAGAGACTGTGTGGTGCTATGCAGATGGAAGAGTGGCTATGTTTTATAACTTGCAGGATGTATGTAAATGTAAAGCTTCCAGGGATGCACTGAATGCATTTTTTCTTTGGTATTGTTGTGCAATACAGAGTTTAAGCAGTTCACAATTATAAATATACTGTATTTCAACCTTCGCATGTAGATTCCAAAGACAAGGTTTCTGCATAAAATTGTTATGAAAAGTATCTTCCCCTCATAAATGAGTCTTCATAAATTATTCTGTAGATCAAAAATAGCATGGTACATATTTACCTACAGTAAAAGCTATGAGTTTTTAAATGATTTAAATGATAATATAATAGGCACTGATTTTATACAGCAGAAAAAAAACCCAAACAAAAACTTCAACCTAACAAAAAGCCCCAATCTAAACAAAATCCAAACAACTTCCCTCTCCCTTAACTGAATCAAGTATTAATAGAGTTCAGGCAGCAGATAAGAGAAGAACTGTACATTTCCAAAGTCAGCATTCACAGGAAATTAGTTCTGCATTTTTTTCAGAACTGTCTCCCCCTTGTGTTTATGAATATGTGTTAATTTGGATTTTATTGTTTCATATTTGGAGAAAAGCTTGGGACTTCCAACTTATTCACTGCAGTAATTTGAGAACTGAATTTCATTTTCTCTCCATCCAATATCACAATGCAGGCACAAAGTGCCATAAAGAAACACTTTCTAAAATCAATCCATATCAAGTAACTAATTCTGAATAGTTCCATCTAAGCCCAGACCTGTGTCTTAATTCAAAAAGTGGTAATTCATAAATACAAAAAAACCAAACAACCCACCAGCTGAAAAGAAGTGGCACATTTTATAGAACTTCCTCAAGAAACGGCAAGTTGCCCAAAGCCTGCAGTGCCAAAGTCAATTTTTCATTATGTTACTATAAATTAAAACTAATTATGCTTGTTGGAGCAGAATCATCTTCAATTTTTGTTGTAAATGAAATAAACCACATCTCACTACGGCACAGCAGAGAAAAAAACAAATGTGCATAAACAGATTTCTGTGGTTTTGCCAGTGTAGTCATTGGGAGAGCTACTACTTTGGCCCATCCTTGGAAAACCTGAAATAAATACTGAAATCATTGGCTCACTGCAACCTCTTCACTAACTGTTCTGCTCTGTTTAAAAATTCTGATTTGGCTTGATTTCCTTAGTAACAGTATCAGGCAGGCAATTCGTAAAAGCTTCAAGATTCTGAGCTGCTAAAATATGCAGCAATAGTACGTGACAAGGTTTCTTTCACTATCAGAGACTTTACAACATCCATGTCTAAGGACACTGGGTGTTGCTACATGAAAAACTCCATGCCTTTCTGTTCCAGCTCTGGTTTTTTCATCAAAGGGAAGATAGAAAGTAGAAAAATAAACCCAGAAAACTAAATATAGTCACACAAGATGAAAGCTACCCAAACTCTCTAGAGATCTGGGCCAGTGTATGCTTGTGAAAAACAGTGTTATGACAGCATCAAACACAGACCAGACTCTGTACTCCAAATGCTGGGTTCTTATGGTCAAGTCTCTGTTCTCCAGGGCTCTGAAGCTAAATAACAAAGGGAGACAAACAGGTGAATGAATAAGAGCCAGAGGGATGGTTGTAAGGGTGTGACAGAAGTACAGAATGACACATGCTACAGGTTGCTCTTTGCCTAATCTTTGGCATAGGGAGATGTGATCTCTAGCCTTCACAGCAGGCAGCGTTTTGTATCCCTTCCATCCCACTGGATTCAGTGGTTTCAGTTCACTAAATCTTTAACATTCTTTGCTTAAAAAAATAATCAAGGACTTCCAGTTTTTTCTCTGTCTTATTATGACAAGTCTAAGAATTAGACTTGACTTAGCTACATTTATGTGCAAAGGAGAAAAACCTTGTACTTTTTATAAATTATTTTCTTGGCAAATATATTATAGGAAAGAAAATTTGGGATAGTGAAGGCGTGGTCTTAAGACTGTTTTGCACTGAAGCCTAACAAGTGACCATGGAGAGAACAATCAGTTGTATATCAGTATACCACAGACTCAGAGCCTCCTCAGGTTGTCACCAACCTCCAGTCTTTTCACTCTCTAATACCTGGCATCCTAAATTGTCCTGGGTTTATGACACAAAACAGCAAATGCTGATCAGACCAGAAAGTTCTTCTTTGCTGCTGTTTTTCTGTAAGTCTTTCTAGGCCACCTGATAACGCATATGTGAGAAGTACCATGAATTAATTAACTGTGGCCTCCTTAAACAAGTTGTCAATAATTCTGTTGTAATAGTAGTACACTAGTACCCATCTTGTTAAGATGATCAAAAAAGATCCTTCTTTCCTCCCCACTAATACTGAGTAATCACTGTTAATCTAAAGAGCTGCATAGGGAAATATTTGCATAGCAAATGCACAGCAATGAACATAAAATATTTCAGAAAGAAGAAAACCACGCATTTGTTACTGAATCATGCATGTTAAGATAGATAACATTATATTTTTCTTGTAAAGTAAAACATTATTTTTATACCCACAACAAAACATGGACCTGCAGAACTTTTCAAGCAATCTTCTAGCAGCTTCATACGAGTCTTTTGCAGCTCAGGACTGTCCCATTCATCTGCTTCAACTCCCCAGTATAAATCTATGACCTGGAAAACAGTATGCAACATAGTTACTTATCATATGCCCTTTCTACCAATCAAATTAAAAATTAGCTTTGCCAACATCCTGTGCACTAAGCTTTGCTCTTCAGTGAGGTAAAAAGCAATGAGGTCTACATCCAGTCCTTACACAGACTGGCAGGGTTTCCTCATATAAATGAGAATTCCAGCCTCTTGCTTTCCCTCCCAGATATTCCCTCCTGGGACAGTCTCTCATTTCATAGTCATATGGAGATTAGCATGACAAGACCTTGATTTGATGTAGTCTTTTATTTGCTACTAGATTGCTTATAATGGATAGGTAACAATAGTGACAAAAGCATTGAAAAAAATCCTGGCTCCATGAAAATTAATGGGAATCTCACCATGGATCACAGTCAAGGCTTGACACCCTGTGTCACTTCTATCCACAGGATATAAACTCATCCTGAGCACATGGCTCAAAAGAAAGAATAGGAATGGTTCTCCATTATCATACTTCCTTTGTTAGCTGATCTTTGTACTTCGGAAGCAGAGATTGTACAGATATGCAGTGGCAGAGAGAGCTTGCTGTCCAGCCTTTCATATGCAGCTACAGACTCAGTTTTGTGATCCTAATTAGTTCCAAACAAATTCCTGGAAGAAACTATTCATGTTAAACTTATTTGAAGAAATTAAATGATGGAGTGTGATTTCACTACACATTTTAACTAAAAGGCTGAATTCTTACTGTGGGATATCGAATTTAAAAAGATGGAGATCATATGTATGAATTACTTTTGGAACAAAACTCATGGTACAGGCTACTACTCTCTCATTTCAGTTACTACTGATTCTTAACATCTTGTATGTAACTTTAACAAAAAGAAGGCCAAATGGACAGTTTAAAAAACCAATCAAAATTGTATTATTACATGAATATATAACAAAATTGTTTATTGTAATATTGTTTGCATGGTGGAAGCACTCTGCAAGAAATAGAATCATAAAATTAGCTGTTGTCTAAACACATTATAAAATGAGCCTGAAGACTTAATATAAGAACTAGTAATGAGTTGATGTAAAACTAAATTTCAGCAGTTTACAGCTGGTTAATCTTCTTGGAAAATTTCTCATAGCAATACCAAGGTTTAAGACCAAATCCTAGAGCTATTTACGCCTATGTGTAATTTCACTCATTGATTATTATTATTATTATTATTAACAGTCTCATTGATTATTTCTGCCTTAAAAGTTTGGGACTCATATCAGTGTTTGCTGGAGCAGGCACATTGTTACTAAACATGACAGGTAGCGTCCTGTGTGACTCATGATGAGTGAAAAAACTCAGGTATGGAATGCATTGTAGCTTACACTGCCAAGAAAATATACCCAATATCTTTATTTTTTACAGAAACTCTGTCACAAAATTTTGCTGGAACATGCATTTTCTGCTGTGCAAAACTGAGTTTCAAATAACTTTCCTCTTTCCCTCACTCACACTGATTTCTTTTCTGTCCTTTCTCTTTTAGTCTCATTAGGAAAAAAAGCATTCCCTTCTTCCTCTCTACATTCTGTTATTTATTAATACAACTTTATTATCAAACTTCACATTGTATTCATCTGTCTGATTACTTGCACAATGTATGATAAAGCTTAAATATTCTCATTATAAAATCCTTCAGATACAGATCTTAGCATACAGTAAAAAATATTTTAATTACTTGTTGAATGAATTTATTGTGCTGCTCAGGTTCTTCTGAAACTTGAAAGCAATTTCTATTTTAATTAACTGTTCAGAAATCACATTAATTCTGTAAATGTGAAGAGGAAACTCCCTGGAGTACCAGATAATTGTAGGGGCTCAGTGGTTGTTTGCTATTTTATGGGGTAACAGTTTGGGTGCATAGTATCTTAACATGTTACAATTTTGTCCTGCAAGAGTAAATATTTTACCGATCAAACCTCTGAAGACACCAAGAATTTCAAAACAAGGTCTCATCAGTTGCTCATTATGCTAACTGAAGTAAATAGGATTTACAAAATTAAAGAAATGGAACAAGGAGACAACTATATCTGATTTTGAAGCATGTTTTACTTATACTTGGAAAAACTGTGTGACAAACACCCGCTCAAACTTTCAGTACGGCTTCCAAGGTCATATGACAACTAGTGCCCTCTGCAAGAGCTCCTTACACTCAGTGGGCTGACACTGGTCAAGTTCAATTCCACACTAGTCACCTAACAAGAGACTTTTCATTCATAATTCAGTGTTTCCTTTTGCTTGCTCTAGCTTTTGTCCTACCAATCTTACAGTTTCACAGATTTTTCTTAGGAGATAGAATTATTTTATTTTTATCACTTCTAAGAGCTTAAAAAAAGAACTAAAAATTTAATTTATGCAAAATTACATTTTCTTTTTAGCATATATATCCTGTTGAAAATTATTTGAAATAGTTCCTTGTTCTGAAGAAGAAAAGTGTACACTGCTAATTAACTATGTTTAGTTATCTTCCAAAATTTTCAATTACAACTACTTTCTTTAGCCTCTCCATCCTCCCCTGTAAAAGTACTGTATTTCAGGTCAAAACCACCATACACTCTGAAAGTCTTTTTCTCAGCTTACTTGCTTTCTGTCTTTGCCAATACATGTCTTTTTCTGAAATATTTTCTGATACAATGAAAAAGAAGTCCAGCAAGCAAACAAATTCATAGTGTGATTGAATACAGTCAGTTCTGCTTCCCCTCATATGGTGATTATGTTCAGTAACAGCTCCCACCAAACTGATGACACCTGACAGATCTCATGCTTTGCAACAACTGAAACAATTTTGAGTGCAACCAGGGGACTCAGTGAAAGCTGGAGTAATGCATGTACTCAAATGCATTTCATTTGGGTCATGATTGATCAGGTAGAGGGTGTCCTGAATAGTGCATTTGTAGTAGTCACATGCAAGGTAGTTCTTGTTTGGTCAGTAGAAGATTACATATCAGGAAGAAAAGTTCTGTGTTCTGCTCTGTACAGAGAAATATAAATTTATCCCTGTATCTGAAAAGTACATAATACTTTATTCATACCACTGCACTAAAAACTGTAGTCTTGATTTTGCCTGCTAACCTAAGAAATTTAGTGTATCAGGATTGGAATAGGAAAAAAAAATGTTTTGCTAACGTCTACCTCAGAGTCTCTTTCAAAAGGCTTTACTACTTTTCCTTATTTTTGTACATTTTCCTACTTTGCTTCCATGGAAATGTGATAGCTTTCTAGCAGTTTTCTGAACTGTGTCATTAGAGCTGTCTCTCAGACCTCGTATCACTTGAAGATGCTCCTGGTGTTGAAACTATATAATAAAATAATTTGCTTCCATGAATATCAACTAGAGAAAACTTAACTATTCTTTCCCTGGAGACTACATTACAATCTGCTTGAAGAAAGACATGTTTCCTCTCACAAAGAATTCAGTGGATTATGATCCACTTGGAAGAGACATTTCCCTCACCAAGATGTCTCCTCAAAGATGACAGAAATAAGGGGTTGATATTTTCCATGAATATCACATGGTAGTAATACAAGAAAAATATTATTTAAATATCTTTTGCTATTCCTTTCATGTACCACCGCAGCTGGGACTTCCCAATCAGCTGATGAGCTAGGACCTTCAGATGAAATTCTTTTATAGCCATAATCAAAAATCACTGGAATTTACCACCATGCAGATTCAGCAACTCCACTGTGACTCAGGGAATTAAAACCAAATATCCTAATTTAAGAACTTGTTATTTTGATTAAAAACCAGCTGCATGTGCATCAAGAATAATACACTGGGAGGAACAGGATGTTGCATAAAAGGCATTAGCTGTTTCCAACTAAGCTACATTCTAGAGAGATGAGTTTTTGGGGTCAATAAGTATGCGAGGAAAGCTTGTGAATGCAGAGCCAGAATTTTTGGAAAACTGAACATTTTTACAACATCACAAGTTGTATTTCTTTCTCTTAGCAGAGAAACAGTTCCAGGCTTGCTGACATATAAGAGACTGTGAATTAGGATATACCTGACTTAAAGTACCAGTGACTTCAACAGTGATGCCAAACATGTTTTAAATCAGATACAACTGTCTTTATTACAAATTTGCTCTTGCCAAAGATGTGTATGGGTCTGTGTCTCTCATAACACAAAGGAAAACATGAACTTACTGAAGCAATGGGAATGCTACAGTTGACATTAAAGGAAGCAAATTCCATAGCATATAATCACAATAAAAATGTTCCATGTTCAATTCATTTTGGTAATCAGTTTCAGTGTTCACCTGGTTAAATTATTTTCCACATTACAGTGGAACTTAAGTATGGTTTCTAGAAGCACAACACAGTATATCAGATGTAACATTATTTCTTCTTATATACTTTGAATATCTAAAATAGAGGGGGTGATTTTTCATCCATTCAGAATCTACCTCAAATCTGCTTGAAAAAATAATTTAAGTACATCAAAGGCTAAGAGAGCTAGGCCTGTTTAGCCCAGAGAAGACAAAAATGAGAGGGGATTTTATCCAAGCATACAAACAACCTAAAGGTGGGCGTCAAGAGGAAGGAGCCAGGCTCTTCTTGGTGGTGCAAAGCAATAGGACAAGAGGCAATGGGCAGAAACTGATGCACAGACAGTTCCACCTAAATATGAGGAAGAACTTCTTTACTGTGAAGGTGACAGTGCACTGGAAAAGATTGGCCAGAGGGAGTGTGGAGTCCTCTTTGGAGATATTCGAAACCCATTTGGATGCAATCCTGTGCAACCTGCTCCAGGTGACCTTGCTTTAGCAGGGGGAATGGACTAGATGACCTCCAGTGGTCCCTTCCAATCCCAACAATTTTGCATGTGATTCTGTGAAACGAAGTTTTTGTAATCTTCTATTTTACCAGTGATATTTAAAAATGTTATCTGTTGAAAATAGAGTTAATTTCAAGATAAAGTAATGCAAGATTCAACACAACGAAACCTACCTGAAATTCCAGGCCATAGTTTTCTCTGCAGAATTCTCTCAGCTTAGGATACACATGTTCTCTTAGGGCCCTCCTTTCTGCTATTGTATCTGTGTCGTGAAAAAAAATGCTATTAACAATATTTATATAAACTCTTCTTTTAGTCAGGGATACAGATTTTTCAAATAAAAATGAGCCCTCTACACACACAGAGCGCTAATGAAAATCAAGTGCTGGGATCTAATCCCCAAATTGTATGTTGTACAAACACATGGAAGTGTTTGCATGTGTAACAAGACATGTAAAATCATGTAAATGTGTTTGTATATGGCAAAATTATGCTTCATACACATCTTAATGTTGCAGCATATTACAATTCAGTGCAGCTGAATTCATTTCCTAATTCAGCAGTCACAATTTCTTTATTGTTTTGACTTCTACTTAGTTTCCAGAAAGCTGAATTTTACAAATAAGAAACACCATGGAACAAAGAGATATACTGAAGATGAAAGAGATCTCAATACTTAGAAATAAATCAACAACATGAACTAATAACATTGTCTCAAATGCTATCACTTTCTTCACCATCTTTAATCTAATAGTATCTTATAGCATTATTTATCTTTTGCCCAGGTGATTCCTCCTATAATACTAAATGCCAAGTTCTGATATCATGTTATTCTTACCATGCAAAAGGACATGTTTTGATAATGAAGTACAGTATGGTAATGACACCAAAATTATTATTAATTTCAGTATGTCCAAGTTAATCCAAACACATTTATATAAAACACACCGCTTGCACATATGGCCAAATATGAAGTAAATTTGGTTAGTAGTGAAATCTTTTGTAGATAATAAATTCTATTCTCTGTCACAAGACTATGATATGTGATGGATTTTGCTATATTGTAACTGAGTTGAGACCAGAGATAGCACTGTTGCTAAGTTATTTTCAAAAATAGAACAAAACTGTTGTAAACCACTAGCTCTGAGTGCCACGTGATGAAAAATGAAGCGTTAACTTATGAATGATGGAGAACATCTACTGCAGGTCACGCATTATTTGTGTAACTGCACTGAAACAAAACAGTAGATTACAACTGATCTGACGTTTCCCATATTGTTGCAAGTAAGAGAAATATATGCAAATCCAACAGTGCTTTAGAGCCACAGTCAGACCCACAGCTGATATATCTGAGTCAGATGTCTGTTCATAGAATCATAGCCACAGATTTATAATATTTTTATTTAAAAATTCTAGGAAAGTGTGAATTCTGTAATTTAACTTATTACACCAAACTAATAATATCCTTCTTACTATTTAAGTATATCTTTGAAATATTACACAAATGTGTAGTATAATTTCCACTTATTTTCATGAACAGAAAGCAATCCAGAAACATCCAGAGAATTATTTCTCATGAAATCTTCATCAAGGTAAAAAAGTCTATACCAAAAGGCTCAAAAGTACAGTCAGGTTTAATTCAATTTATCTGAATTACCACAGTTCTTCCTTCACAAACTTTTGATGTGGATAAAGTCAGAGAGACATAGTAGCTTTCAGAAAACATCCTCTTTAAGTGCAATAATGTAATACTACGTATTTTTGCTTTAAAACATACTAACTATGCCTACCTGTTCTGACAATGGTCCAAGAAACATTAAAGTCCTTGCTACATCACAAGCTTTCCATTTGACTTTCCGCACACCTCGCAAGGCGAGACCCTAAATTTAAAGTGCAGAGCTTTTATATATCCAATGTGAACACTGCCAGTAAGAGACCCTGCCCTGGGCTACATTCAGATGAGTGTAGCCTCACTTTCTCTTGGGCAGTTATTATGCTCCTCTCCCTGACCCTAAAGAGGCTGCACCAGGAGTGCTATGTCCAGCTCTGGGCACCCCAAATCAGGAGGATGGGGTGGAAACTGGAGAGGCTACTGAGATAGAGGCCAAAAGCACAGGGCCTACACAGAGAGATAGAAGGACCTGGGCATGTTTAGTCCAGCAAATAGTGTACGAGGGACCCAAAGGCAGTCTACAGTTACTTCTAAGGCATTTACAAAGATGATGGAGCCACGCTCTTTGGTGCCAGAGAGTACAACAAAGACAATGATAACATATTACAGCTTGAAGTTCAGGTTGGACACCAGAAGAAGCTCCTCTGCCCTTGGAGCACTTCAAGACTCAACTAGACAAGTTCTTGGTTGACCAAGTTTCTGCTGACAGCACTTCAGGAGGGAGGTTAGCCCAAGTGACCTGACCTGAGTACCTCTTGCAACCTGCAGCGATCCTGTCTCTCAGGAGAACTTGCAGGTTTGGCCTAGTTATCCAGGCTGCTTGTACACTACCTGGGAAGACTTTTGCTCCTGTCTGGGCTAGTGGGAGCAAAGCTGTAGAGTAAAATAGCTGGTGCCAAGTACCCAATGTCCATGCCATATGTTCTTCAGGGCATTTTACTTTAGATTGAGCTCAACCCTCACAAACATTTGGAATGCATTCGGTGAGGACCTGGAGTTACCTTCCTGTTTTTCATTGAAAAGGAATCCAATTCATGCACACCAAGAACCCACTACGATGTGAGTCAAAGTGTATTAGATAGCGATGATCAAGAGATTTACTTCACTTGCAGAATTGGATGAATACAGACAACATCCTACAAATATTTAGGCACTGAGTGAAAAAACCAGCACTCTCAGCTCAGAGCTGCCTGTATTAGTACATAAAAGGGATGGATGAGTTGTTCCCTCCTTGGGATCCACGGTCATTAATTTTCTCTCATACTTCAGTGTCTAAGTCATCCTTTTCTTGCAGAATTTAGTACACAGCTAACAAGGCTAATTAGTCAGAGGGTTCCACGGTGCCAACACAGCATTATTATTTTGGCTCCAAAGCAATGGTGTTGCTGTACCTTGTGATAAAAGCTAACTGTGTACTTTGCTTTATTTGAAATACTTCATTTTTTTACCTTCACAGTAACTGAGACCCTTAGATCAGTCAGTGATAGAAGACTATATATTCTTTGTCTTAACACAGGTTAATTTTGGCATGCAAGTTTATGAAAACGCAGAGCATCATATCTTCATGATCAAGTTGAATAAATTCTGTTGAAAACCAACTTACTACTCAGTTACTGAGATAAACCAAAATGATACTTGCCTTTTTAAATTAAAATCAATCATGACTACAGCTTGGTTATTAAGGAAGCAACAATACACAGTTATTGTTTGCAGTTACTTAAATGTGACAGCAGACAGAACAGTCTTACTAGGATTCTAAAAAAGGCTAAGTTGCAGGAACAACAACAAAAAAAGGAAGTATTGGAAAAAAGCGGAATTTAAGAGTAAACATGATTAAATGACAAATGGGAAGTATTTTGCCTGAGGTTTACAACAGATAAAACCATGTTCTACTCCTTTCTGTTTATGCCCATAGGATTTATAATGCAGAACCCCGCTGGCTCTAGTTTTAGAACATGGTGCTGTTCCCTGCAGCGTAACATGTATAGTCTTGTTCAGAAAATGAACCAACACACTGCAGGAGTAGTGCTACATTTGTAATATCTTAAAAATGAAATAGATAAAACATTCCTTCAACTAGAACTGTGGTCTGGATAAGACACTTGGCATACCTATTCTGTATTTTTATTCCTACCTCCATATCTAATGGAATGTGTTTATCTAATTGGAATTTGAGTCTGGTGCTTATATTAATTAATTTTAAGAATTCCTGTATTTAGAATAAGTTTTGAAACTTTAAGGAAACACAAGTGTATATAGTTAAGAGGAACTATGGTAATTAGTATGGATGGCAGATAAGCTGGTTTAATTAAATATAATCTAACTTGATTTAAAGTGACAGCAAATCTGTGAAGCTGGCAGTCCCCAACAACAAAAATGTCACACAGGCAAATTCCACCTTCCAGGCTGCTGCTGCAGATGAATGGATTAACTAAATTGCATTCTTCTAGCAGACAAAATGAGACAGTAGTTGTCAGATGAGCTTTCTACACCTCTTGATGTTAATTCTGATACTCAGAAATACAAATAATAGTTCACAAAAAACTGTGGGAATGAAACTACATCTCAAAAAACGTAAGAGAAAACTTAAAAAAAAACCCCCAACCCTAAACGTGTCTCCAGTATTTAAACGAACCCAAATCCCAAGTCTTGTGCAAGACAGTGACTTGCTGAGTGCACATCTTCCATACAAGAGCCATCTCTTGCAGATGGCTGCCTCCTAAGACATTCCATAACCACACTGCCCTGCCCACTCCTACACTTTGAACTGACTGAGAATGCACAGCCTCCTTCTCCTCGTGCTCCCCAGGGTAATCCTGAGGACTGAACTGAATAAGTCACATATCCATCTATATCCTTTCTTCTGTCCAATAAACACAACTGTTTGTGTGCAGTGTGATTTCGGAAAGCTTGTAGCTCAGTCAAATCACTGCTAGTTTTCATTAGAGTATGCCAAGGTGCTGCATCTCAGCATGAACTATTCCCATGCCAAAGTCTGACCTTCAAACACAAGCTGTTCTGCTATTAAAGTCACTTATTTTATTTTAATAGAGCAAGTATATTTTTCATTCTTGTGTTAGTAAACAGATGATGTGTATTTACGAAGAGTTGCCAAACATTAATCTCCGGAATAAAATAAGTCATGGAACACAGCCCTGTTGAAGAAAATTTCAAAATGTATATGCAAGTGAACAGAAGGAGTTAACATGTAAGCCTGATGGAAATTGCCCATTCCCAAGCAGCAGTTATTCTGTCTTAAGACCAAACAGTTTATCTTCTTGCTGGTGGTGTACTGGTCTGAGTTCAGGCACAGTGATGTGAATGGCTGTTTTCATGTCTGTGGGCTGCAGTCACACATCGACTCTACTCACTCAAGGCTAAATGCAGCTGAACAAGGAGATTTCTCAGCCCCATTCTGCTATCCTGTGTTGCAAAGGAGGCGCAAATGTAGAATCAGTGAGCCCCACTTGACCACTATCAAAGGAGCAGCACATTCAAGTTGACAATCTGGTCATGGAAAAGTAACCTGTGAGTAACCATACCCATGCATGATGCAAGCTAAGGCCCTCAAGCAGAGGAAAATCCCAAGGAGAGAGGGTGTTTGCCCTGCCACTGTTTGACTGACAGAGAAAAATTGCAATACCCAGCTTGAGAGAGCCAGCAGGAAAATTGTTGACTGACATAACAAGTTGAGGCAGGCAGCTGAACCTGGAAGAACCCAGGCAGAAAAAGAAAAAAAAAAAAAAAAGAAAAAAGCTGCTCTTGCAGCTGTTCAAGGCACCACAGAAATGAATGTCATACGGGGTCGCAGAGCTGTCTACAGGTTTCATCTCCAGGCAGTCACCCAAGAAAGAGCAGCTCCCTGTATGTGCAGAAGAAACAATTTCTGTATCGCCTCCACCATTCTTGGTGTTCTTGTGCTTTGCCGGACAGACACTTCTTTGTGTCAGGACAGACACTTGCTGGAGGTCTTCACCTCATATCTTTCAGCCCACCTCTCTGCTGCCATAGTCTCCTGCACAATTCACACTGTTACATTTATTAACACATAATGCTGGAGGCTCTTGTGCAACTATGGAAGCCCTGGATGAGCAGTGAACTTCTGGTCTACTCTTGAATGCATGTCCACTAAGACACCCAGCTATTTGCTTTCTCTAAGATTAGATTTGATAGAAGGGTAAGACAGATTCTTGCTACAGGATTTTTTTAATGCACTGCAATACTAAAAATATGTGGGTATTTTATAACCGTTGTCTATTAACTGCAGTGAGAATTTCTGCACTTTAATTATCTAAGGTTAAAAATTACTTAGCAGCAGTGCCAAGTAAGAAGTAGCTGCCAAGCCTCTTAATGCTAGTATGTTCTTGACTCATATGACTGTTCAACTGAATTATTCCTCTTAAACTGCCCTTTATACTGATAATGCACAACAGCATTTTGTATTACCCATGCTACTAAAAACTTTGAATACTAGAAGGTAACATGTCCCTAAATATTATGGAAAACTTGTCTCTGAAAATAATACCATAATAATAAGTAATTTGCATTTCTATAGTGCCTTTCGTCTCAGAATCAGAGCATTCTGCAAGCAATAAGTGAGTTTGAATCATGTAGCAGGTAAGAGAGGGAAAAAAGACTTGAGCTCCCTACTATCCTTGCCTTCCTAGAAAACAAACTCCACAGACATTGTTGTTATTTTCTTCCCTTGGAGTTTCTGTGAGGAGAGATCATTAGAATAGGCATCCAAAGCTTCCCAAGATTAGGTAGACCGGGAATAGGAACAGGTGGGTCAATTCTCCCAGTGTCCCTTCCCCAAACAACAATGCCAACCTTCAGGTCTCTACTGGCTCTCTGGAAGGCATATGAGAAACTGGACAGACTGAAGACCATTAATTAATTCAACTAAACCCCACAACTAACTAACCATCCAAATAAATTCTGATTAGTAAAACACTGCAACATTACTGTGATGTTAACACAGCTGCGTGTCCTCACTCCACCTGGTGGTCAAGAGCTCTCTCAGGAGATGTGCACAAAGTCTACATGACTCAACCTTCTCAGTTCTTAAAAAAACATAAATACAAGACTGGGCTAAGCATTTCAGCCCAAAGGAACGTCTGCTTGTCATGGAAGTCAGAAGAAATATTGAAAAATAATATTAAGATGGTAACTAATTCTGAAATGTGTCTCTCAAGTGGGAAGAAATGACAGGATGTGACTACAAATTTGTGGTCTACACCAGAACACTTAAACAAACGCACTTTCAAAACAAAAGACCTAACTAGGCAGGATTCATAATGTAGGGCATAATTATAAGCCTAAAACTTTTAGCTGCAGCAATTACCTCTTCTGTTCTAGCCCCAAATCAAACCCTGATTTAAAATGAGGCATAATTTTCTCTGAAATGTTCCATGTTGTCAGTTCAGTAAGATGTCAAATGTAAAAAACCACATATAGAGTAAGTAAACATATGCAACATAGTTTTTTTTTAAATTATAATGTTTTAAAAATTATAATGGCCAGACTTATCAGTGTCAGTGTCATTTTATAGACTACCCTGCATCTTGACTGCTAATATGCTTAACCGGTGCCACCTATTGGTTTAACAGTAACACCCAAACAATTTAAAAAAAAAAAAAGTTGACTCGTAAAATCAGAGGGGTCAAGACTGATGTTAAAATACAGAATTTAGGGAAAACATCAGTATTAAACTGATATAACAGATGGAAAAAGTGGTCCCTATATCCAAATATCAAGATTCAAATTTTCATTATTCACACAATTGTCTTCCCAATTTGAAACAAATATTGGTTTCTGATACAATACATAGTTGTATTCTGTGTGCAGCATGCTTACATGAAACAAATTTGGAATCAGATCCAAAAGTTGGTGAAGTTAATGGAAAGATCTGCTAATCTCAGCAGATTTTAAATGAAGTTCTACATTTGGCACATATTGAAAGCCAGTATCTTTTGGTACCTTACTGACTTCCACAGAGTCTGCATGAAATCTCTCAATCCATAAACAAATCAACCAGTAAATAAACAGTACATACTCTTGTGTCAGTCTATTGGTGATTATATGGATGAGGACTCTGAAGAAGAATTTTATCTCATAATGTGTCCTAATTAACTAACCTCACATTACTCCTTGGGAACACAGCACCCTTACACGTAGATGTTCTTAAATAAAACAAGAAAAGTTAGGTTGACCTGGAATCCTTTCTCAAGCCTTCAAATTCTCCCGAGACTGCTGCTTGGGTGCATAGGTGTCCTTGTGTCCCTTGACTGTGATTTGTGGCAAACATGGAAACACAAACGCGTCTGCACACAAATGCCAAGGAGCTTCAGCGACACTGCAGGTTGAAGGCAGAATCTCTACATGGGCAGAGCTTTTTGCACACTGCAAACTGCACAAGTGGAAGAATTCAAAAGAGTCTAATTCTTTCATTTAATAAAGCATGTTAGGAAAAGCTCCCGAAAACATGACAATTTGCAAGCGATTATTGTCATACAATTAAATGATGTGACAAGAGAAAGTGAAGACACAGCACATCTAGAAACAGCAAAATTAAGTCTGAAAATTATCTCTGCAGAACACCAAAGGTTATTAAAATAAGCACTGGAAAACAAGGCCTGTTAAGACAAGAATTTGCTACTATGATCAAAATTAATGTGAAAGAAAAACTTCTTGTGAAATCTAAAGGAGGAGTTTGAATGAGTTGTGGAAAAATGAATAACAGAGGACAGAAACAAGCGCGACTGCAGTAACAAAGTTATGGCCAAAAATCCCACTGATTCATTGAGAGGTGCCAACTCACACTTCAAAAAATTATTGAATTTCCCAGAAAGCACAAAAAAGGCTTACAACACTGGAAAATGCTTTGAACAATTAAGTTGTGTGTACTGCAATAGTTTTGCCACTTTTTTTTCTCATATCACTAGACCAAAGAGAAAACCATCAGGGTGTGTTACTAAGGCGCTTAAGGTAATGAGGCTGTGGAAGTCAATAAAGCAAAGGGATGTCACATTCTTCCTCCTAACTGCAGGTCCATGTGCTTGAAGAGAATGAAGTAGTATGTTGTAGGCTTTGAGAAAGCATAAAGCAGAGCAGAGCTCTAAAAAACCACAAGAAATCCAGTCTCATAAAAGCACATACTTATTTCACAGTACAGTCTGGTACAGGACCATTAAATAGACTTCATTCTGAAGAAATTCCAAGAAACACTCCTATGTGACTTTGCATCTGGCAGTACTGCAAAACAATGGAAGAGCTCCGAAAGCACTGTTGGCTCCTGAGTAAAGTTGCCCTTCCCTTATCTAAATTTTCTACTTTAGGGGCACAAGTCACAGAGTTCCAATCCAGCTTGCATTCATCCTTAAGTTTGGTGCAATACAGCCACAGTTTCGGTCACTACAAAACTGGTGAACTTGGTTGGGCCAACTGGAAAAGCATGACTGATAAATGTAGCCTACTGCATGGGCTTCAAGTGAAAGATGTGAAGACTTCTATGCCAGAAGATGAAAAAGTCTCGAACCTGACACTTTTGGGTGTGCAGAAGCACCCACACAAGAATAAGAGTTGCTGGTTGCTATCAGTGCAGTAAGTTTGCATCAATATAGTAGGAGTTTTCTTTGCAACAGATTTTTTTTTCTTGATGCTAAATGGAGAGGATTAAATAATATCACTGAACAGTCAGAATAGCTCATGGCTGCTGTAGAAACTGTTATCAAAGATGAAGAAATGAAATGACAACCCCAGCAAAGGAGATCAGCTGCAAGAGGGCATTAAGCCCAGAACAATGGGACTACATGAGGGAGGGATGCCAGAAACTCAAATACAGCTTGCCTGAAGAAGAGAATCTCAGCTGATTTCTTTAAAGGTCTACTTCACATACTGACAGACAATTTCAGCCTTGGTATTAACATCCACTTACAGGACCTGTGGTACCACAGTTTTTAAAACTGAGAATTCCAGGTAGGGTCTGCATTGAAACTCATTGAACATGGCCAAATAATTTACAAAGCTGGCTTGTTTTGATGGATTATGTAATGTCTGAGAGGCAAACAGTGATTGACACGTAAAGGAAGAGTGATTTATCAGGTGTTGTTCTCCTTACCCTCCCAATTTTAATGATTCATCTAAGCAGTATTTTTAATGAAAATTATATAATCCAGTTGAAAAGGCCATTTTTAATAAATTCTATAATGTACCTGTTTTTGTCAGTCAAATATTTTTCTGATGCCTTGATTTTCCTAGCTATTGCTTTCTTGCTCTAGGTTTTACTAATTTCTTCTGCTTGCTAACCACATTTTGTTGATTATATGTAAAGGTAACAGTAAATTTGCATTTTAACAATCTTGAGGAGTTAGCAATTGAAAAAGGACAACACATGTTCTAGTCACTTACTTCATTTGAGAAGCAGATGTAGTTGAAACAAGCAAGTTTAATTTCTCACAAATACCTTATACAAGTATGATACAGAAAATAGAATTTAAAGAAAACTTCCAGTACTGGCATACGAATTTAATTAATAGGTGACTGAACTACAGAATTTTTCCCAGATTAGAATTTTCAAATTGCTTTAGCAATCCTCCCCAACTCTTTACTCTTATTTTCCTGATAATAATACCCAAAGAGTTATAATTACCTCTGAAGGAGGATAAAGACCTTTTATAATGCTATGCTCTCAGTGGCAGTGTAGAATCTATCTGAAAGGGTGGACTTGACTTTATCCCCATTTCTTGCACTGCCAGACACCACCAGTCTTTCTCAGTGCCTGCAAAGGTATTTGTCCCTTGGCCACAGAATAGAGAAAAAATAATCTTTTATCTGCCACACCTACACACAGTTAAAGACAACTGAATCCATAACTGGAGATTTTGTTTGAAACTATTTTGAATTTACATAATGACTGTGAGGAGCTGACAGTGGCATTAACATCGGAACAATATACCAGCAATGGAATTGCTTAATAGAATTATATAATATTATACATGGCTGATTATAGAAAGTGTAAAATAGAACATTTTTAATTAAAACAGGTATGGTATAAAGAGATAATTTGCATTTTAATCCCTGTTTTCTGAAAAAGGGGAGGAATAAATGATGAACTGTGTCTTCTACATGTTTTTTGTTCTCTTTTGAAAAGTATTCCTAACTCATTGACTGACATTAAACAAATCAGACCAACAAATCACCATGTAAATAAGAGAAATCCTCTAAATGAGTCTCGTCCTCCCATTCATAAACAAACCAATTTTGGTTTTGATGTACCAAATTAGGGATTATACCAAAGCAAAAGCTGTAACATGAGCCATAACATTACAGACACTTCACAAATGCCTCATTCCCAGAAAAGTTTCACCTGAAACAAGCAGACCACTGCAGGACATACCTCCATGATAAAATTATCCTTATGGGAGTTTATTGATTTATATTATCTATCTTTTTGTACAGATGCTCAGATTGAGTTCCTGACATGGTAAAAGGATGAGGAGGCAGAAATTGGATTTGAGAAATTTGTGAATAATTACATACACCAGATACTGAAAGTTACTGAAACTCATTCTAAACACGAAAATTTTAAAGAAGTTTTTTACTTTTGGTCATTTTATTGACTAATGAGCTTCTTTTGTGTCTGTATGTTGCTTGTAAGCATGACCATAGCGCTATGGATGACATACCACAGCAGTATGCTGTAGTCTGCTTTTCTGTTTTCTGTATTTTCTTAACTGGTTTGGAGACCGCTCATGAAGAGTGAGATAATCTGTCAGGAATGGCACAGGTATTTTTGCTCCTGCTTCAGGCAGGAGGACAGATCTGAAGGCCTCAAGAAGTCCCTTGCAGCCTGTAGTCTGTGATTTGCACCACAAAAAATGGCAAATGAAATAGCTGTCTAAGGTCCTGTGGACATCTGTTACAGCCACACATATTTGCTTTAGATGGCATGTCATGGAACTCAATGGCACTAACTTTGCTCACCACAGATGGCTTAAATCTTTATAATCCCATGTTAGAAATGATTTGCATGTCAAAGTAAATCATGATCCAAATTTTGCTAGTGTTTCGATGTACCAAATTAGGGATCACACAAACAGAAATGCTTCAATAACTTGTTTCAAGAGCACTGCATAATTCTTCATCACTTTTAAATGTAACACAATACATATATAGGTAAAACAAGACCATTCTCAAATAATAACATGATTCTATAATTTTCCTAGTATTTTCTAGCAACCACTCCTAAAAAATCAACACTTACTGCTCACTGATAGCTGAGCTATCAGAAATATTATAGGGTGAAAAATAGAAATTTTCTTCAGAACTTACTACTCCGTCTTGCCAGAACAGTACAGGCTATGAATGTAGCCACCAGGCCCATTATCGAGGAAGAAAATATTTTTCTTTTGATCTCCTTTTCTAGAATTTGTGTGGCCTTTATTAAACAGCAGTAGATATGGAAAAATAAAAATATTAACTCCTTAATTTCAAGAAAATCACTTATAAAGTGGTCATACTTTATTTATGTTAATTATGACAGTAAAGCAAGATCCTCTAGATGTGTCATGTTGGCATAGTTAGGGATGGAAAATTCCTGATAATAAAATAACCCTTAGATTAGAGTCCTGCATAACACTCTGGACTCCTTTGGATCAGACCTCATACCTTAGGCTTCTTAGATTGTTGAACGCTGTCATTTCTTTATTTATTTCTTAGTATGGCTCCATTTCAATTCCTCTGCAGGAATAAGGACATTCAGATACCTAGGTCTTCACAATTAACCTCTCTTTCTATATACAGATAGACAAAAATGGATCATTACAACGATGGTTTTGGATAAAGTTACTCTTTCAGGGAGATCTGCTTTTAGGTACCCTTTCTCCACAGATATTCTCACTTCTGTTTTTTGAGATCTCTTCTTTGGCTAAGTACGCATGGTCTTGTTCATAAAAAATTCCCAATAAAGTTAGCAGTACTAGGCATTTTACTGGGCAATAATCTATCTCAAGATTTGGAAAGGTTGTTACAAGTACCAAGACTATTGACTAATTAGTAAAGCAACTAGACAAATTCATGGAAGCAAAGGGCTTCACAGGTTATTAAGCACAAAGACATAACCGTCATCATTTTGTCCCTGTTGTGATTTATTATTCTTTCATCATACATCTGAAATTGCCAGAGTCAGAGAGGAGTATTGGGCTCCTTTGGTCTAACTCAGTAAGCCTGATCTTACTGCATTTGCTTCTTGTTTATCTTGTATGTAACAACTGATTTGCATAACTCTACAAATATGGATAACTCTCTCATTTTCAATTATTTAACCCACATGGTTACTCATTCCTTTTCAATCATTTAAAAGTAATCCTAATCTAATATTCTAAATTTAACTTAAACTCTGAAACTAAAGCTGTCCAGATAGGGCTCTTAGTCATTAATTCTCCTTTCATCTTAATGTTTTGTAAAACATTACTAGTTAGAGACTAAATAAGAATTTCACAAATAACATTGCTAGGTATCATACATATACTATAATAATCTCACACCTGTTTCAGTTTGGAAATTCATAAAGCCTAGAAGAGACTGTGAAGGTACTCAATTGCTAGCAGGGTGAAATAGGCTCTATTAATAAATATTTTCAAGGGTTTAATCATACCACAGAGCAGTGTTACTATACTGAAGACTGCAGCTCTTCCACTCCAGGAAATGCTAGGAGCAGGCTGAACGAGAGTATTTGACAGGCTCTGACAGCTTGAAATTTTACCTGTTTAGCCACTTGATCAGTCCCAATGATTGATACGTACAACAGCATGACTCTGGACTAAGCTCAGTGTGGAAGTCCTGCCATTTGATAGTCTTCCCAGTTTCTGCCAGGAAGTGTATTTTGAACACCCCGATAAATCTAGTCTCTAAGGGTGACTTTTTTCTTTAGATCCAGATTCTGTAAAAGAATGACTGTACCTGCTCTGTCCAGCACAGTGCCCTGTCTTCAGCAGCGGGCAATAACAGGTGGTGATAGAGGAAGTTTAAGACAAAGCCAGAGATAGAGGGAGCCATTTAATTATGGTGGTGAAGAGGTGGCATACAAGACCTGCATTTGGTACATGCCCTCCTTGCCCAGCGCAGCAGCATGCACATGGTACTCTGAACTGACTCAGGCCTTCTTACTATTTACTTTGCTACACTGCTTGTTTTCAGCTACCCGTGATTTAGCTCTACTCCCCTTGTGACTGCAGATTTTGCAAGTAAAAACTTCTCTCTGATACAAACCCTGTATTAATAAGAGTAGTGTCAGGCCAGTGGAGTTATTTTAGAGGAGCACTGACACAACCATGATTAAATTGTGTTCTCTAATTCTATCTATTATTATCCTTCTTTAATTAAAATTCCAGTAAAGGGATAAAGCAGTTGTCTTGAACAGCACTGCCTATATTAAAACCTGTCAGATTTCTTTGTATTCCATACACATGACTATTTATGATATTATATTTATATCTACCACCCTCAATATATTAAAACCTTAAATTACTGTAGGTAGATATTACTAATGTATTATTACTGCAGCCTGAGAGGATATCTCATCACAAAATACTCTTTCAACTACTAAATTCAAAGAAATTTCACTTGTTTTAGATGAAAATAGTTACCACTTGGGCACTGCCCTCATATCTCGAATTAGAAGTTTAGCAACTCCTTGAAGTTTTGTTTACGCGATATATATTTTAAAATTCTCCAAACCAATCTTAAAGTCTAATGTAGTATTTTCTTTTGTGTATTCACAAATCTGAGGACACGTGCCCACACAGCCATGTATGTAAGTTTCTTAAGAGGAATTATTTTGCTGAATAAGCTTAGAGATAGGATGCCAAGTTAAATAGTTATGTACCTTTTGTACTACCCTGCTCTTATGTGATTACACAAATCCCACCACAGAATACACGTGGCCTCCTTGAAACACAGCCTTGGAAATCCTCTTCAGCTTGCTGCACAGCAGGCTGTTGCTCAGCTGAGAGGTCATCCCACTGCCCTTGAGCAGGCAGGAAACAAGCTCCCCTCTCTTGATGAGGGAAGGCACTGGGATGCTGCCTGCTTGGTGCTGTCTCTCATTTCAAAGGTCTCATACCTTGCTGAGGGAGCAATTCACAATAAGGACCCAATTCAATACCCCCGCTGTCCATCATCTAATATATTATTTGAGAAATTAACATCACATGGAGTTTGCACACTTGTTTCATTATCCCTCACTGTACATAGAAACTGTGTCAAGCGGCCAGAAGCTCCTCTTCGTCACTGACAGAAAGCCACTGCCCCCGAGAACAAGGCACGGTCTAGCACGCAAATACATCTGAAGAAATAAAGCAATATTTGCCAAGTTAGAAAGAAAAAAAAGAAATTGTAGATTCTGCTTTGTTTTAGTATTATTTCTTCAACGCTATGGAAAGCAGCCATAGAACCCAAGCTGCAGGTGCATACAACTCTGTTTACAAGTTTACTTGTGCATAAAATCTAAACTCCTCTGTAAAGCTTTTACTTTTACAATAGCATTCAACAAAATCTAGGAACTTCTTCATCATTGCTAGAAATACGACCTTAAGTGACACCCTTTGAACATACTCAGTTCCCGTAAGAGAACTGAGCACTACCAGCAAGTTTGAATACAGTCTATGACAGTGTGGCTTGAGTGTCACACATCCATTTATACCATTCTACACAGTTTATAATATTTTATATAATTTATGTATGTGTGCATATGTGTCTACAGACACCCATAGATACAGAAAATTACAGAAAATTTTAATATTTTAAATATTAAAAAGGAACGGACATGTGGTCAAAAATTTTAAGTAGATAGTGTAAATACCTAATCCGTTTGAAACTGATAACTCCAGGTGTTGCTTAGCAGGAAGGCGATTGAGTTTCAGGTAATTCTGCATATTTCTAAATATCAAGAAGAAACCACAAACCCAACAAATTACATAGCTTGCTCCTTTACTAAAAAAAAGCCCACCCAATACCTCTTGATCATAGTATTGTTGCCAAATGCACATCCTACCTTTTGAGTACATGAATTAAAAAATTGTGGAAAATTAAACAAAAGTTCTTGATGTTGCCATTTGCATATTTGGTACATTTAGAGCAAATCTTTGGTCCAGTCCACAGGCTACGTAAGCAGATAATCCACATGAAGAACAGGAGGACGCAAAGAGCAGTTCTTTTCATACAGATTATCAGATTATTACAGTTTTTCGAGTTTACCTGCGTGACAGAATAACAAGCTTGAGGATCTCCTTAGCAAAAAATTAAAGCCTACATAAGACTTGGTCGTACAGTCTCAAGGAGAGTCAGATCTTGCTTTTCGCTCAATCACAACAACAATGGAGTTGTTTCATAGCACAAGAGAAAAGAGAAAATTACACATGAAGCAGTACTGAAAACGGCAGGTTTCTTTCCAGGTTAATAAACTCCTGGTATCTAACCTCTGGACCTCTTGAAATCAGACATATTTCAAATCAAGGTTCACACCAAACCCAGGTACTTGAATGACTTTTCTCCCCCAAACTCTGAGATACTTTATCTCTAAAGCTACTGAACTCCCTTTTTTTTTTTTCCCCAAATGGTACCTTGGTTTTTGACTCTTAGACACTACAGTGACGTGCGTCACACAAAACCATAAATAGGTACAAAATTAGGTAACCAGAACTAACACTTAGCACAAAAAAAGTCTTGGAGTTATTTGTCTCCACATCTCCGCAACACCTCCTTTGCAATTTCATGCACTTGAACATCTGTGGTTTTCTTTAGCTAAGGAATAAATTCCACTCAGATTATATAAAATTGTCTTTATAAAAAGATCTTCGTGTAACGTATCCAAGTAGGGACACCATATGGTATTTTGTGACTGGTCAGAATGGACCATCATTAACTAAGCATTCTTCTGGCTTTTGAATATCTTTCCACTTTAACATTTCCTCAATAATATTTTCCTTACGGAAAACAATATTTCAGGTCAAAATAATATAACAGGCCTGGAACATGCTAAGAACGCAAGATTATGCCTTTCTCTTATCACATACAGCAATAACTTTGTAATTAAAGCAATCATAATTCTTCATGTGTTTTATCTACCATCATGTTCTAAACTACAAATTCACATGACTTTATTTTCTTTCACTTGTACATTGACATGGATGAAAACGCATGTAATTCCTGCAAAGCGGCCTACAACAATAGGTCCAAATGAAAACATTGGTAAAACCTGTTTCTGCAGTCATTATTTAATCTTTCTCTATTCAGCAAAACTAACTCCTGGTTGGAATTTTGCTTTATGTATCACAAGAAAATATGTAAATTTGGCATCGAACACTTGTACTTTACTAGAATTGAGTGTTTTTCAAATTAATACAATGTTCTGGATGATGCATGTCAATGGAAATAAACTAAGGGGAAAAATTGAATAATAAATCAAGAAAACTCAAAGTCGTTCAATAGCGTAACACAAGGAAATCTCACTCCGGCAATTCATGGGGAAGCTGGTGAAGTTCCAGCTGCACAGGTCAGTTTTATACTGTGCTTGTACAATGGAATCATTAAAGTGGTGGTAATATCAGTAGTATCTTCTAATAGAATAAGATCTTGATTTTATACTTCTACTTATATACATAGGACTTCATACTTAAGATTGTTAATCATGTCAACTAGTTAAAATTAGTAGCTGGTTTAATGGTTTTAAAAAATGGGTACTGGAGGCACAGAAACCATGAGGAATTAAACAGGGCTGTTAAAGCTTGTTCATGATCTTATTAAAGTAATTTCTGTTTGTACAATGGAAGGGTATTAATCAGCTAAAAATGGCTAAAAACTATTAACTGCCAAAACCCAGTAACAGCAATCCAGTGTTGGAACTCAGGAAGTATGCAAGGGTGCTGCACAGAGGAGAGCGCAGTATATAGCTGAAATAGTGGCTGGGAAAGGGATCATCCTGACCGTGTGAAGTGCTAGGTGCAATCCTGTTTGCACTTTGAGATAAGGCTGGCTAACACCAACCACCTCTGTCAGGACACACTCAGATTCCATACAAAGATATTATCATCTCGTCTGCAGTGGAATCACCTGTGTGTAGGATTTGGCTTTATACACATCCCTTGTCAGTGCATTCATTTGTTTCTACTGGTTACTAAGGCATCTTCACAACTAAAACTTGGAGAGCTCAGAGTAAAAAATTATCCATGCCTTAACTAATCGAAGCAGTAACAAGACTTTAAGTGAAACTAGCAAACGGCTGATTTCCTCACTTTCAGAAGAACCAACAGGATTTAAAATGTTCAGAGTTTTGACTGCTTGTTCCAATTCACTGGATTTCATTTTCAAGACGAATTCCTAACTCCAGTTCAGGCACCAGTTTCAACCAGAGCTCGTAATACTTCCTTACATCACCACGTAACTTTGTGAAACAGCAAACTTTGCAACTCAAATAATCTTCTGCTTGAAGTAGCGACAAGAATCATTGGAATGTTCTGAACCTATATAGGGCTGATATCACAGTTCCATGTAATGGAACCATATGGGAGTTTATACCTGTTATTTTTCACATGAACTGTATGTTAATGGTAGGCAGCTACACGGGCACTACTGAGTAGCAGAGAAACTGTCATTACCTGACTTGCTGTTACAGATCACAGATCTCTATATGGAACAATTATTACAATCACGCAAATAAGACTTACTTTCCTTATCACTTTGAAGTAATGAAAATACCTTGAGAAAACCAAAAACCAATAAAAATCTTCAACCTCTCTTAGCCAAAATGCCTATTTAAATGCATATTTAAAATATTGCTGATTGCTTATATCTACTGAAATGTGAAAACAAATTTATTTGTATTTAAATAATAAAGCAACTTCCGTGTTTCTAAAGATCCAGTCGTTTTCAATGATATGAAGATGGATTAATTTATATCAACAACTTGAGCAAGACAATACTGCTAACTACTAGGGGAAAATACAGTTTTATTTATCTACAAAACTTCCTCTAGAAAACAAGACTGCAAAATGAAGCAATCTTGCTCCTACTACCCGTGCTCACTGTCTCCACTTGTTTGTTTTAGGGACTTCTGGTTAACAAAATTTTCAAATAACCATTTTCCCAGTTGCATGATAAAAACATAATGTATTACAGTCATATTAAAGTATGTTTGTAAAGAACCGATTACAAGAGCTCTCCCTTACACACTTACTAAATATAATTAATGAAAACTTCTTTTAGGTTTGTACACTTTCAGTGGTAGATAAATTTTTCTTGTGAGTGCTGGCAGGATTAATCCCTATGCTTCTCTGACACCACACTTCAAGTCTACCTCTGTGAGTTCGGGGGCTCACTGCCCTTTTCAGGAATGCTCTGCATCAAGAAGAATGGGTATAAACTGTAGTGATATGCTGAAAACTAACAAGAGAGGCCTTAGACATGCAAATACACATTGAAGTTAGGGACCTGAATGTGCTAAACACTTCAACCTTTTCATCCAGAATTTTTGCACTGTGAACTTTTTCAAGTGTTTTATCAACAACAGTTCTATTTCAAAGTACTTTACTAGATGACGTCTAAACCCCATTATCAGCTAATTTCTTGTTTATCCACATATAGCTTTTTTAAAGTCACACTCAGTCAGTAATACTTCAACAACAGTGCTATCACTGCTACCTATTAAATAGCAATGGTTGTTTCTTGTCATTGAGAGTCCTTAAATGTTCATAAACCAAATCTGTAACCACTCTGAAATTTCAGTCCTCTACTATAATTTTTAAAAGCAAGAGCAATGTCACAGATAAAATATTTGACATGAGGAGTGTTAATCATTGTGACCATGTGAGACTACAAAAAAGATAATCTAAGCAATCCTAAAATGTTTGAATTGTTTTCTTTCAGTGGTAGGGTTTTTTTTAAAGCTGCTATTTTCAAATCACAGTTCCAGGGTAAAATCCTGCAAATGGATATATATGGCTTTAAATCCCAACTTTTAGAATGAGTTTAGTGGGTTTTCTATTTTAGCAAATATCTAGCTAATATACCAAGCTACTCTAAATGCCATTCACATCAAACGCAGAGGCATCAGTAGCTTCCCAGTTAAGGCAATGCTGGCAGAAATCCATTTCTAATGAGTAACGTATCTTCTAAAAATCCACAGTAATTTTCTTTCAGAGCCAAATAGACTTTTTTTTTTCAATTATCACTATTTTTATATCTCTTTTCTTAGATTGCAGCAATAAACTGCAAACATCTTTTTGCCCTCCTTAAAGAATGTCATCTTTTTAAACAGAGATGTTGAATATGAGAGCTGAGAGTTTCCTTGTGTCGAAAGCAAGTAAGAAGCACTGGAGGTGTGGGAATTCTTCAAAGAAGCACTATGCCCAGTTTTTTTTGCTTGTGAGCACTATTTCTCATACTCCCATAAGTATTTGTGCCAAGACAATTTTCACTTCAAAATTCAAACTATTTTGTCGTTTCAGGCATGATTTTCAGATCTCTGATGTTTGCATAAAAGGTGACAGTATTGTTGAATTAGAAGTGTTGGGGGGGAAGGTGGTGGGTGGTGGTGTGAAAGATAATCGTGAATACAGTGGGCTCATTTTTTACAGACAAGAAACGTCATAAGTGTGAATGCTTAATTTATTATTTCCGTGCTTCAAGTGGGAATATGCTTCAGCAACTCCTATCTTACAAGTGGGAATGACACCTACTGAATGTATGCAAATTCCTCGAATCAAAGGGTAATTTTAAAAATAGGCTTTAAACAGCAGAATGCCTAATTAATTCAGATACGGGGTATACGACCCCGACTTTATTAAGCTAAAACTGCAGGTTTCAAGGCATGCTTCCTTGGAAGCAGAGTATAGCCAGGATCAAAGGATCACCTTAGTTGTAGCCTCAGCCGGCTAACACCTGCTTTCACTGTGCTATGAAATCAATCGGAAACTCTCATTAACCAGACCCCCCAGGAGAGTTCTTCAAAACATCCCCCCCCTGAAAAGCCTCCCCTTCGCTGGAAGGCAGCCCGTTTCCGTGTCCCCAGCCCCCCGCGTGCCCTGCAGCTCCGACAGCGCAGAAACGAGAGGATGCTGCGCGCCCCGGTGCCTTTCTGGCGTGTCATTTACGGACATAAAACTTAAGGAGCGGAGTATACCGCTGCCTCCGAGCCCCCCTCGGAGCTCGTACACCCACACCCGGAAAAGCCCGCCCCACAACCCCGCGGCTGCCTCGCCCGGCGCC